>OZ023275.1:15081293-15248679 GCA_964007475.1 Hybos culiciformis | reverse complement strand
CATTATCACGTCTGTATTCATTTTCTCGTCTGTGATCATCATATTCTCTGTCGTATCGGTCAGTTCGTCTATCATAACGTGAGCCTTCTGTTTCGTATCTTGAATCAGTTTCATATTTATAGCGACGATCATATTTGTCACCACCACGACGAGCTTCCTTATCATCACGATGTTTCTCCCCACGACCTTCTCGATTTTTTTCCCGTTGTCTACGATGATCTTTCTCTCCCCTTTCTCTATTTTCACGGCCATCACGTCTACGTCTATCTCCACTAGTATCCGTCTCCTCAGTGTCATAGCGTTCTTTCTTTTTAGATTCTTTTGAATATTGAGATTGGTGTTGATGATTGTTTCGCTTTTTCTTTTCTTCGCGATTTCTCACCCTCAAATGTTGATCACTTTCATCATTTTGAGTTGATGGATTAGAATAATCTTTTAAATGTGTTTCTACAGTTAGACTAGATTCAGTCTCATTGTTAAGTGTACCTGAAGGAATAGCATCAGTAATATTAGCACCTTCTAGTGGCTCGTCGCGGGCTGATAAGTCAGTTGAGCGTTGTACGTCTTCTAGATTCTCACCATCAACATCACGTTGCTCAGTCTCTGAGAAATTGTCGTAATCTGTAACACCTCGTTGAACAATGTTTTGTTGATGATGTGCTTGAGAATGCAAATGGTTTTGCTGAGTTACCTGTTCGTGATGTTCACTTTCACCAGGCACTAAGTACAAATTTCTATCTGATGTTATATCGATATTAGGCTGTATGTCAATATCTTCTCTTTGCATTGCGTATCTTGGCGAAGGAATCATATCTTGCCCATCAGCTTGACGTTCTAAATTGGTTGGTGATGTTAATCCTGTCACCATTCGATCTAAACCCGGAGGAATTTCTTCAGATGTTTGATTTGTGTTACTTGATTCAGGCTGACCTAAAACTAAGCGTGATAAGCCTGGTGGTGGAAAATTGTTATCAATGTCTATTTGTCCTTGTTGCTCCTGATTGGCATTGTAACCGCCATCTTCGGAAAATTGAGATGTTTGTAAGTACTGATTTCGATCATTGGCACAAAACTCTATATTTTCGGTTTGATTATTGGTTGCCGATTGAATGTTTTCAGAGTTTTCGAAAATATGTTGTTGGGGTCGAGATTGAAATTGTAAAGGTGGCGGAGGAGGTGTTCTTTCAGTGATAGGCTGATTCGCAGTCGTTACATTTGGAGCAGATGACAATGCGCTCAAAATACTGGCTCTTTGAGCTTGTCCTGACCTTTTGAAAGGATTGGAGCTTATTTTTCCAAGATTTATTGGTGGATTTCCTAGTGGAGGACCTCCTTTCGATAAAACTTGACTATTTTCAAGTCTTGGAATATCCGAATTATTATTTTGTGAGACTGATTCAAGTTTTTCTTCCTTTTTAAGGTTATGACTAATCATGTCTTGAAAATCGTCTTCATTTCCCAATAAACTAGAAAAACCCGGGTTTAAAACACGATTCTCTGATGTTAAAGATGGCAACAATAAATTCTCCGGAGGTGGATATATATTTTCTTCTATTGAAGAAAGTTCTTGTTTAACTAAACCTTTTGATTTATTATCAAATTTATTGTTTTGACCTCCGTCAATAGTATTTGAAAAATATGATAAATCATTTAAATTAGTTTCTAAATTATTTAAGATTTCGTTAGGATTATTATTATAATTGTTAGTTGATAGCTCTGGTTGCTGTGAATTAGAAATTGTTTGCGGTAAATTCTGATTTAAATTATCAGTTCCTCCCCATTTCCAATTATCATTCGCTTCAGTCTGAAAGCTGTCCTCAATCGAATTAAAAATTCCGACATTTTGATTTAGAACTTGTTGCTGTTGAAATGGAGGCTGGAACAGATCTGTCGGTGGAGTTTTCTGCTGTGAATTCGATGATAATATCTGATTCTGTTGCTGAAGCCTTTGATTCTGCTGATTTTCATTCCAATCTTCACCCCAATCTCCCCAACCCTCGTTAGAATTCATTTCTAGATTTTTATTTGAATTAATAGGAGTCCCAACTGAACTTGTAGTTGAGCTTGAAGGTAAGATATGCTGTTGTTCTTCCTGTTGTTGATTTAACTCATTAAGAGGTTGAGTAATGTTATTTTGCCAATTTTTTGTTTGTTCTAAATTGGAAAAATTCTTCAGATATTCTGGTTGTTCAATTGGTTTTAAAGAATATGTTGACGGATTAAACCAGTTCTGATTTGGTTGATTAGGAATACCAAATTGTTTAACTGGTTGTTGGTGTTGTTGCATAGGTTGATGTTGCTGTTGTTGGATAGGTTGATGTTGCTGTTGTTGAATTGGTTGATGTTGCGGTTGTTGAATTGGTTGGTGTGGCGTTTGTTGAATTAGTTTATGTTGTGGTTGTTGAATTGGTTGATGTTGGGGTTGTTGAATTGGTTGATGTTGGGGTTGTTGAATTGGTTGATGTTGGGGTTGTTGAATTGGTTGATGTTGGGGTTGTTGAATTGGTTGATGTTGGGGTTGTTGAATTGGTTGGGGTTGTTGAATTGGTTGATGTTGGGGTTGTTGAATTGGTTGATGTTGGGGTTGAACTGGTTGTTGATGTTGCGGAAGTGTCTGTTGTTGCTGTTGAACTGGCTGCTGATAAAATGGATGATAATTCGGTCTAAATTGTTGTTGATTCCACTAAAAATGTAATGTAAAATAATTTTTAAAAAACTTTTGTTCTTTGGAAAAATTTGTTTGTTATTGTTATTTGATGAAGCAATATTAAGTTAGTTCTTATGTGGGTAATTTTTTGTAACGTTGTAATAAGCTGTATTTGACAATTTTTGTCCCATAAAATCGTTTTTATTATTAATAATTATTATTAATATAACAAACATTAATTTCCCATTTTCGAAAATACTTGAATTTCGTTTAAAATGGAAAATTTTCACCTTTCCCTAGACTAGAACCCTAAATATGTTTGTCCTTAGCGTTAAATTGAAATGTTTAATATAAGTAATATAATATTTTAATAATTTCTGCATTTTAAAATAAAATTAATTACTTATATTTTTTAGATAACACTTTTATCGGTTTTTAATAATTTCAATATCTGACAACCTCATTTTTTGTCCACTGCTTTAGTCTTTAGAAAATCACAAAAGAATGATTTTTTTTTCTAATTTTTAACGATAATTTGTTTAAAATCAATTTGGATAACGCATTGGACTTTGAATGAAAATTTTTGAAATGATAATTTTTATTATGTTTACTCTCCCAAAATAATTTAATCTTATTCCAAAAATAAAAAAAGGAATAGACTTGGGGACTGAATTTAAGTATTACTTATATTATATTAATTTTTGAAAGTATAAATATAAATATTTATATATATTATCAAAAAAATAAATATACTTAGGTACTACCTGTATAGATATGTACTTATTTATTCTTTCTAAAATATATATTTATTTTTACATTTTCAAAATTGATATCGTGAGAAAAATCTTTAAGAATTAACAGAACTTTAATGCAAAACTATATTAAAAATTGTTTGACCATTTTTCAAAAAAAATCATAATTTCTGAACCCCTGCAGCGATCGGGCTCAAACTCTTATTACCCTTCATTCACTATATAGGCTTATAAGAACATTCACTATATTCACTAGATTCACTATATAGGCTTTCGAACGTCTTCACTCTTCACCGATTAGGCTGGATTCTAAAAAAAACCACATTCCTTACATCTGCTTTCAAACAAAAATTTACGATAAACCTTTCCTGAGATATTTTGACTTAAAAATTTAACTAAAAAATGTATGAAATTTTTTTTCCGATTTTAGAGTGTTCTTTCAGAACACAATATCGATTTTCTTATAGGTACCTGTCTAATAATTTATTTACTTTACGAAATATACAGATAGGTACACTAATTTTTGTGCAGGTACTTAGATACTTACTTCTTCAGTTTGTACCTAAAACTTATTAATTTCCGTAAACGGATCATGAAAAAATAATTATTAAAAAAAAAACACAACAAATACATAGGTGCATAGTTATTATAATCCAAAAATGAATAGGTATAAATAAAATTAAGTTGTATTTACATTATGTTTTGTTGCATGTGAAATTAATATTAAAATTAGAAAAAAAAACTAATAAAATAATTTAATTCTTTTTTATTATAATTATTAAGTATAATAATTAAAAACTAAATGTATTTATTAGGATAAATAATCGCAATTTCTGATTAACTCGGAATACGTACATAGGTTCCTAATAGCTTATTTTTAGTAACAAATCAATATTTTTCTTCGAGGCTTACTACCTACACATCTATCTATACGTTTAGTTTTTTAAGCTTTAGTTCTATTCAAAAAATACCTTAAATGCGAAAAAATATAAATTGGAAATACTAGATTCAAATACGTCGAATTTAATTATTAGCTGTGATAGTTTAAAAAACCCCCAATAATATGAATAATATGAAATAATATGAACCTATATTTATAAAAAGAAAATTAAAGAATTTAAAAAAAGTTGAAAAGAAATTAAATTTAAATAAATTTTTCGAAAGTAAAATCTGCTATAGGTAGATAATACCCAAAAGAATATTTTGAGTTTTAGCATTTTAATCTTCAGCTTCAGTGTTTACCTGCTGTTGTAGAAAATTACTTTGATCTGGATCTTGGTCTTTTTGCTGATGATGGTGTTGTTGTTGCTGTTGCTGTTGTTGTTGTTTTTGTGGAGGGGCCATAGCGGCCGTCGGTTGCTGACCAATTTGTTGGTTTGACCACATTTCGTCGAAAAATTTTTTAATTTCTTTTTTATTTTTATTTTAAACACAAAATTTAGGAAAAAAAATATTTAAATTAAATTAAAATTGTGATTTATAACTTTAATAGGTAGGTGAAAATTTTTATCGATTTTTTTCTCCGATTTAAAATAAAAATATTTCAAACTCAATCCAGCCAGCCTTGGTCTGGTTTTTTCTTTTGTTTTTTTTTTTGTATAAAAATTGTTCTGTTCTTTCTTGCCTTTATTAATTTAAAAAAAAATTTTAATTTGATTTTAAAGCAATAAAAAAAGTTAATGACGTTTATTTGACGTGGAAATTTTCTTTTTTTCTTTTCGTAACTTTCGATTTTTCGTTTTTTTTTTGTTAATATTTCTTTTCGTTTATTGTCGTTTTTTGCTTGAATTTAAATTTTTTTTAATTGAAATTTTCCTAATTTTTGAGCAATTCATTTTATTTTCATTAATTAAAAAAAAAAAATAGTAAAATTACTTTCAAATATTCTAATATCTAATTTCTTTAATATTCTTTGACTAGCTCTGTTCCAAAAAAATTCCACAAAAAAATTATTAAATTGACAGCTCAAAAATAACAGATATATTTTATTATCTGTTAAAAAACTGTAAAATTCTAGTAAATAGTTTGTTCTCCCAGCAAATTATTTGTAAAGAACTGTGTCATAAGTTTGATACTCGCACCGTACTAGCGTTTACATTTAGATTTGTCTTATTATGTGCAAAGCGTCGACAAAAATTTTTAAGTAAACATATGATTAAAACGTGACTTTTTATAATGTGTGAAAATGAATACCTAATTACAAGAACAAACTGATCTTTTGTGTCAGCCAGCACCAATGAATTTACATGAACGGAAGAGGGAATTATCCTTTTTATCATATAGTCGAATGAAGTTTTTTGATGTGTTTCAATTTCAAAGTCCCGTATTGGCCTATTTGATTTTCAAAAAAAGAAAAAAAAAGTTCACTAAAACAAAAAAAATTTGTTTTCTTCTTTTTTTGACAATATAGGCAAATACAGGACCTTGAAGAAATACATTAGTTTACTTTTCCTGTTGTAGAAGTTCATTGACCGTGCTGGTCCAGAAGTTTATAAGAAATATACAACTTTCGCGCTCACTGAATTTTCACGATAATTTTTAATATTATTTTAATGTAACTGAGTTATTAGAATAATCTCAAATTTTTATGTTCTGAAAAAATTTGTTGATAGAAATAAATAAAAAGATACCTAATGTTAATTTTTTATTTTAGTTTTTCAAAATCATTAAAATTAATATAAAACTGAAGCCGATAATTGTCAGTAGGTACCTATACCTAGGTAGGTAACTGAAATAAATATTAATTAGTTAACAAGATTTTTATAAATATTCATTTTTTCAGCAGACTTTTAAAATAAAAAATTCTAATTTTATTCGTAATTACACTTTTTAATAATCTTTTCTAAAATTTAAATAGGCAGATAGTAAGTACCTACTTTATGAATTTCGAATTTATTTTATAAAACTTCTTTGTGGCCAATGAAAAATGTACATAATCTTTAGTTAATTTTCGAATCCTTGTCGATTAAATATTGTTTTTATGTTATTATAAAACAATTTCCATAATGAATGTTACTTGGGGGTTAGACGAGACTAAAAACTAGTTATAACTAAGATGTTTTTTGAATGTATGTGTGAAAAATTGTATAAAAAAAATAAAATTTTGAAATAGTTATAACTAATAGTTTTAACTAAAAAATATTCTGAATCTAAAGTATTACTTGTCAAATGAAATACTTTTTTTTTTGAAATGTAAATAAAAACTAAAAAGTGAAGTAAAATAATAAAATAGTTTGTAAATAGTTTTAACTATAGTTAAGCCAGTGGAGTATAATTACATCACAAATACAAATAAAAAACTCATACAATTGTAAATAGTTAAGACTAGTTTTTACTCTCGTCTAACCACTGCGTTAATGACACTTTAAAATTTGATATGAAATTGTAATTTTTTTTGTTGGGTTCTTGAATTAAAAAAAACCCTATGAGGGAAGGCGGTGAGGAAATATGAAAATAGAAATCTTAAACAAAATAAAAAAGAATCAACTTTCACCTTTATTTTATTCAAAATTATATTTTTTTTTACTCACAATTTTTATCACAAAATATGAAAATTATTTAACAAAATACAAAACAAATATTTTTTTTATAATTTTATTTCGAAAATATTAATTAAAATTTATAAATAGCAAAAAAAAAAAAAATTAATTAATTTTTTAACTTGAAGTTTTAGACGTGGAACTTTTTTTAATCTGACAGAAAGAAACTTTTTATTGAACGGTAACAGGTGCATGTTAAATAATAACAACTCTACAATAACAAAAAGAAAAATTATTGAAATGCACAAAATAATATTTATTTTGTGCAAAAAGTAAGAATTAAAATTATTTATCACATAAGTGCTTCTCCCAGGATTTTTCTGAATAAAAATATTCCTAATGTATTTTGTTAGTGTAATTTAATGTCAAAAATATTTCAAATTGAATTTTTAATACATGCCCCAAGGCATGTATTAAAATATTCTGTACAAAAAAACATCATTACTGTCAAATCAAAGTTGTTTTCATTTGAATGTTTAAAACATTTTTTCTCTTGAAAGAAATAATAAAAAAAAGTAAAAAAATTATTCTCCGGAGAATTTGTATTTTTTTGACACTATCAAAATATTTTTATGTTAAAATATTTTTATTCAAGAAAAATAAAAATCCTGGGAGAAGCACTATAGATTTATCGCAGATTGACATAATCACATATATTCGTGGAATATTATCTATGAGAAAACTAATATTTATTTTCCTTTTTTACCGTCCCATAATGTCATAATATAACTTTGGTTGCAATGCCGCATTCTGTTTATTATACCTTAACTTTATTTATCTAGCCAATTCATTTTAATTATAATAATTAATAAATAATAATAAATACTATTTGCCTGTTAAATATTAACTTTACTTTTTTTTTTTTCAAAAAATTTTAATTTTGGTCAGGTCACTATTTCACTTGGTCATATTTCTTTCTTTTTTTTTGTTAACTGGGCGAATTTGACATTTTCTGTTTTCGTGTCCAAAAAATCAAAATCTTCAATTTAGTTTTTTTTGTGAAATTCTTTTATAAAGTTTAAATTAAAAAAATAATAATATTATTTTTTTAATGAAAATTTGACGAAAATTATAGACCACAATAATTAAATAAAAATAAAATCAAAGAAATACCTACAATGGCTCTATTGACAATGATTGCTCGTGTTATTGATGGTCTCCCATTAGTTGGAACTATGCAAGAGGATGAACAGGTAAAATTTTATTTCTAAAATAATTATTAAATTATGAATTTTTTTTTTTTAATTCATACTAATCATAATAAATTTTGTACTTGTAGACTGGCCGAAGTATATTGGAGTATCAAAATCAAGCAAAAATGTTATTCAGAAAATTAGGGTCTCATTCACCACCGAAATGCAGTATTGAAACTGGTCCTTATCTATTTCAGTAAGATTTTTTTTTTTGGTATTTTGATCAGGTTTTTTGGTACACACCTAAACTAGTTAAGGTGTTTTTATGTAACATTTTTTATGATATTGACTAGGCGTTTGTAGCTAATATTTAGCCTGAAGAACAATAATTTTTTTTAACGTAATAAACGACGTAATCTTGAGAAAAATTTTTGCCTTTCCACTAACAATTTATTTGATTCTAATTGAACATTCCTACTGCCAATACCAAATCAGTACTTTTTTTAATTTAAAAGGTAGGCTGCTAATGCCTAATATCTAAAATACAATAAGTAAATTCAAGGTGTTCTCTCGAAAACTATACCTATTTTATCTAATTAAAAGAAATATTATTTCAGTTATTTAATAGAAAACAATGTTTGTTATTTGGTGATGTGTGATAAAATATATTCAAAAGAAATATTATTTCAGTTATTTAATAGAAAACGATGTTTGTTATTTGGTGATGTGTGATAAGATGTATTCAAAACGATTAGCATTTAATTATTTAGAAGATTTGGCGCAAGAATTTCATACAAATTATGGTAGAAAAGTTAACACAGTCACTCGACCTTATGCATTTATTGAGTTTGATGTTTACATACAGAAAGCTAAAAAACAATTAACAGATCGTAGAAGAAATATAAATACAATAAATAATCAATTACAAGATGTTCAAAGAATTATGGTAATATTTAATACTCCTATATGCAGTTCATAATTTTTGTTTTTGTAAATTTTATTTTTAATTAAAAAAATCTTTTTAAATGTAATTTAAGGTCCAAAACATTGACGATGTACTTCAACGTGGGACTGTTCTTGCTGGTAAGTTCTGTGAAATAATATTAAGAGTTCAGTTTATTTAAGGATCTTAAGATTTTTTATACCTACTACTTAATTATAGAATTATGCTTTCGAAATTATAATTCATCTGTTATTAATTTAAGCATTTTCGTTTTGAGTTCTTGTAAAATACGTTTTTTCACAAGTCAAAAAGTCGTGTTTTAACGACTTTTTTAAAATCAATGATTCGAATTCATTATACATGACATTCAATTGGCCACAATTAAAATTAATAAATAAGGATTAAAAATTGAATCTTGAATTTTTTTTTTTTATTTTTAGAATTGGATAATAAGACACAAACATTATCAATGATGTCTCAAAAATATAAAAAAGATGCAACTTATTTAAACCGCAAATCAATGTATGTTAAAGCAGCAGCTGCTGGAATTGTTCTATTTGTATTTATATTATATTTCTGGATATTATAAAAAAATATTGAAGAAATATTTTTTACTTTATTATTATTGCAAACTATTTAAATTACAAAAATATAGAAAAAAAAATTTCCTTTGGGTTGATGAAAAAATTAAAGTATTTCTCTTTAAATTCTCTGTTATTTATAAAATAATATTAAATATAAAACAAAAATATTTCTTATAAATCAATAAAAAAAATGTTTAGAATTTTTAAATTTTCAGAAAAATCAACATAAGAAAGAAATTTTAAGAGACTAGAGGTTCTTTTATAGCGGAAAGTTCGTCAATTAATGGCCTTTGGTAGGTAGTAGGTATAATAATCTTCCTTAAGCAATTCACTCAAACGAACCCTAATTAAAATAAAATATACATCAACACCATATAAAAAATTTCCTAGTGTTGAATTGAAAGCTTTATTGGTAATTCGTGTCAAAGTTATATATGCCTCCACTGGCCAAGAACATTCATTGATCGAAATTGTAAGATTGATTACTAGTTGGTGTTTCCAGTCAAGCTACCAAGAACAAGATCTTAGAATTTTATATGGTGTAACTAAAGGCAAATTATCAACACGTTCAGTTCAAATTTTCTTAATCATATTAATTATTTATTTTAAGAATGGCATGGAAAGCATATTATATAGCTTATTCCTGTTAATAACATATGCACTATCGATCATGTGTTATGTTATGTCTATGTTATGTTATATTTTGTTTGTGTGACTGTGAACCTAAACCTACTAAGCTAATCTAATTTTTTATCTAAACCTGTTCCCTTTGTAACCAAGAAACAACAAAAAATTAATTTAGACCATTAAAATCTATTCCCATTCGTTGTTTTTTTTTTTGTACGAAAGATTTTATAAAACGTTTTTTATTATACCGCTGAACGAGTCATCAATTAGTAAAAAAAAATTAGGTATGGACTTGTGGAGGGCTAAAAATTACTTAATTTGTATGCATAGTTTGATTGTCGTAAGTCAACAGTGTATTATATCACTGTCAAGTGTCAAATGTCAAATTGTTCAGTTTTATACTTGAATAGTAAACAAAATAAACAAGAAAGAAATCAAATCAAACGCTCGATCGAACAAACAACGAACTCGAACTCGATTAAAGTGCTACCTGCTATAAATACTACACTCTGACTCTATAAACTATACTACACTATATGAAATTAGAATTTATATTATATAATGGTATTAAGAATTATACTAAATTTACCTATTATAGTAAGAAACTAATATTGTGAATTTATATTATTCAATTTGACCACTGTCACCGTCTTTACAAACAAAAAATAAAAAATATTGTTCAACATTTATACTTATTAGGATCTAGTATAGTGAATATATTAACTAGAATATTACTGTCTGCTATCTTTTATCTGATGTACTAAGAACCAAGTCACAGGTATAATATCTATTAACTATTAAATAGATTTGATTAAACTAATTTTTTTTTATATTATTTTAGATAGAAAACGAACTCACAAATGATTTAAATTCTCTAATGAAGACATCAAAATCAATGGAAGCTCAACAGAAAACAATTTTTTATTATAATTGTGGCGAAATTATAATTTCTGACCAATTTGATTTAATTCTGGTATGCACATGCGAAATTCGTCACAATTCACATTATTCAGAAAGTGATCACGAATTATTACCAGTTCTTACAAAAAATAACTTATGTTCAAAAACATTTTTGGAAGCATATGATTTTGGTAAATTTCTTGTTTTTCTTATTTGAAATTCTAAATTCCAAAAGAATTAACAGGTAGCCAGGTCCGATTTGAGGATACAGAAAATTATCGATGTTTTCCAAATCTATTTTAAGTACATTCTTAGTTGAGTTTGTTTTGAGGCATATAAAATAGATTACAGCTGACCTTGTCGACTGACCTTGTTTCATGAAGTCCTATTGAACATCACAACGAACTGTCCTTCACAAATATTTCGTTGGATTATTTTGAAGCATCCTCTGCATCCAATCATTACGCCGAACCCTTAAAATTGTTTTGAATGCTACTGGATAATGAATAATACATACTATATAAAAAATGGAATATTCCTATAATCGTTTTTAAGAGATTTTGATCAACGGTCATAAATCTATAAAATATAGTTTTTTTTAATTGATTTGGTTTTTTTGTAACTTCTTTGACATAATTGGGATCCCTTTGACATAATTGGGATCCCTTACAAAACATCGAAACTTAATGTGTGGTTTGAGATGTTTCACTTCCAATTCAACGTTATTCACTTTAGTTTCAGGCTTTCCTCAAGGCTCATTTCAGAATCAAAACCACCAGAATGTGGCTTTGTGAATCATCGACTAACTTTGGTTCGAGTAAGTTCTATAATTAGAACTATTTGCAGTTACATTTGTTAGCAATATATGTATTTAATATTTAATGATAATGTTAATAAGTTGTGCTATTTTTTTACACTAAATTTTCAGTTGCTCACATTAAAAATACCCATAAACAATATTTGTTTGGGAAAGAGCTAGAATCATTTTTTGAAAATAGACAAAAGCAACAATCAGAAGATGTTAGCAACTCAATGATCAGTCAGACAGAGACGCAAATATCTATATCGAACCAAAAATTATTCGCCGAAGAAAACTTTGTAGAGATTTCTGTTGAGGAACTAATTGAAATCGATGATAATTTGAGTATAAAAAATGAAATAAACAATGAATTAAATCTGGATGACAATGAAAACATTACAACGTACGAACTACCTATTGTGGACACTAATTTTATCGAATATTTAAAAGACAAAGGATATGAAAATTTACAAAATGAATACAAAACGCCTAAAACCGTAAATTTGCAACAAAATTATGACAATAAGAAAAATCGGATTGATAGTGATGTGGATAAAGATAAATTTAAAATAAAAACAGGAAAAAGGTTTTCATTACTAAAAAATTTTCACAACGACTTATGTTCTTCTAATGAAATAAATTCCAGTGTTAACAATAATGGAAAAATTTCAAAAACATTTAAAATTAATTCATTTTCTTCTATTATCAATGCACAGAAATTATTAGAAATAGAAACAAAATTAACTGATGATATGAAAAAATTTAAAACTCGAAAAATATTCCCGAATGTTTCATTTACAGATTTTTTCATTTTAAATTATGATGCGACTAAAAACACTCTTTTGGATTCTTATAATGTTTTAGGTAAATATGCATTATATATTTAAGATCCTCTCATATTAACCTTCTTTTGACTACTTACTTACTATTTATTTTCTTATTTGTAAATTTTTTAAATAACTTTTTTTTTCAGCTCCTGATAAAAAGATTTGTAAAATTTCATTAGTAAAAATCCAATGTAATCATTGCAAAAAAATATTGCCACACAATTCTACAATATTAAAGCAACATAAAGGGTCGCATTAACTTGTTTTCTCTTTTTCATGCAAATTTTATAAATAAAATTATGAAAATAACTAAATAACAAAACTAGCCAATTTAACTTTGATGGGAATGGGGTTATTTGATATTCTTTATTCAGTTGTATAAACTTTAATTACAAAATATTATAATTATATTAAAAATAATGTTAATTTAAAAAAAAAATTATTAGCTTTTCTATTTAAAAATTTAAATCAAAATACATCAGCATATAATCAAATGTTTTTGGTGCATACATTTTTAAAATTAATTCAATTTCCTTTAAAATCGAACGAATCTCTTCCATTTCATTCTTATTTTTTAAAGTATTTTCAAATACTGAATTCAATTTTTTTTTACAAAAATTTAAATTATTTAATAATTCTTTGAAAGTAATATCAGTTGATAAATAGTGAATATTAGATGGACGTATAATTCGAACAATACTCTCTGATGAGTATTCCTCTAAAATTGAATTTGATACATGCTTATTCAATTCAACCGCAATTTTGTTAATTACATTATAATTAAATGATAACGTTATTAATTGAACTAAATTATGATATTGTCTTTCATGTTCCCCTTTAACTGCATCATATTTTTTATGTTTATCATTAATAGTTTCAAAAATTTCATCGCTTGTCTCTTTGAAACACTTCATTCCCTCTAATACTAATAATTGACTGAATACTTCTGCCATTTGAAGGTATGCAGACCTAAAAAATCAATTTTCTATTATTTTTACGAAAAAAATAATGTTTGCAAATGAAATAGGTTAGATGACTTCACCAAACTGGGGTCAAATATTAAAACTACCTAATGCCTTTGAAATACATTTTTAAAGAAGCAGGTATTTAGTTACCGAATTGATCGGCTTCTCCGTCATTTAATTAGAAATATTTGTAATTAAATTTGATTAAGGTACCTGTGTTATTGGTCTGACACAAATGGAATAAAAAAATGTCCTCAAATAAAGAAACCAATTTTAATATTTAAATTAAAGTTTAAGTTTACATTTACAAATTTGAAATTTGAATCGAAACTGTTTTAAATGATTGCCGATTAGAATATTTGGAATGATTGTTTTCTTCAATTTCGTGGTTTGGTGGTTTGGTTGATAAATAATTGCCAAATGACAGCTAGTACCTAAGTAGTACTTTTTTTGTTTGATAACCGCTAGCAATTGTGCACTTGTTAAGCTAAATGACTTTTAAAATTTTTACGTTTGATGTTTTGAACATTTCCAAAAAATCCAATCTTTCCAGTTGTCAACATTTTTTTATTTATAGCGCGTTTTTTTTGTTTAATTAAAATTTTAAAATGAAAGCTAATGTTAAAATACGATTAGCGTCTGAAAGAGTTGATAATACTTTAACATCAAATGGTCAAAGTCCCAGGCTCTACACTCCAGGAGAAGGTAAGTTTCAGGGTTTTTTTAGTAAATTTTAAGTCATCAATATCATCTCTATACAGATAGTTTAGTTTACTTTTACAATTCAGGTTTCTTCACAATTTCCCCGTCGTTCGTTACCCCTTCCAATCTAATTCCAAAGTTTGTTTTTGTTTGTCAAAAAAATAAACAAAAGCGCGAAGTCGTTGAAAACTTCGAGCAAAATAAATTACTAATTGCTGTTTTTTGTTATAGGCTTAGTCCGCTGTGAAAAAAGAAAGGTTGCAAAAAATATCACTGAAAAATATCTGAAAAATGTTTCATAAATTTTGACAACTATTTGACACAAGCATCTGATTATTTTTATTAATTTTTTATTATTCTAACCCAATAATAAACAAATCAAACAAACTTTTTTTTGTAATGTCAAGTTTTTGCAATCATTTATCTTCCTGGGTAGAAAAATATTTGCAAAAAAGCAGCTGCAAAATACATTTTTTGTCACCCAGTAAACAATTTTTTTTTATCAGCGTACTACAAAGCAAAAACTAAAAAAAAAATTTTTCAAACATTTTTCAGCAGCAAAAATTTATATGAAAAATCTCATTTTTTTCCACAGTGTACTACTTTTTTTGTGTCAGCATACTAAGCCATAAGGAAAATTTTTCGAATATAAGAACATATTATGCCCCATCTGCACTTAAATTTTAAGATTTAAGTACTAAAGCTGCGTTTACGAAATCCCTACTCACTTTTATTTCTACTATTTGCTTTTTAATTTTGACAATTTGTTTAACCAAAACAAAAAAGGGCGATACTACAGTTTCCTTGAACCACTCAGAATGGGCTGAAACTTGGAGGGGGGTAGAGGCGGTGCCCAAACTCCCAAAACTGAAATCAGTTCTTTGGGCAAAAACCCCGTTTCGGTGATAGGGGCCCCCAAAGTGTCATACATTTTTGTATGGGCATTTTTTTTTTTTTTTTTATTAATTTGACATTTAAATCAAGTAAAATGGTACAATTTGGAAAACTGTATAAAAATCGCATGCTGTAAATCTAACCCAGTGGCATATTGAGCAAACACAAATACTAATAAATGAAACAGAAAAAATACAAACATTCATAAATACGCGCGATTCTAAATCGCTAATGTAGACAGCCCGTTAACGCATAGGTTAGTTTTGTATGAATCAAGCCAATTGAAAAATTAATTCTCAAGTTAGTTAAGCAGCTTTGCGTGGTGCAAGGTTTTAATGATCGGCGACGCCAATATTAATTTAATTAATGGAAAATAAGAAGTCTGGAAAGATGACATGTGTTTTTGCCGTCAAAATAAAACTTTTTATTTTCTATGGCAACAAATTTTAAGGAACTCAACACAATTTAAAGAAAAGAAATATTTCTAATAAGTAAAAATAATAATTGCTTTTAAAAATTAATAAAAAAATTTTGAAAGAAAAATATGTCTGAAGATCAACATCAATTTGATGGAATTTTATTGGCATTAGCCGAAAAACATCCGGGAGGTGTTCCGGCATTGCTAGAAACAATTGCCGGTTTTTTAGCCAGAAAGACTGATTTTTTTGTTGGTGGCAACGATGGAGAATGGGAGAAAATGGTGTTAAAGGCATTTCGTAAAGAAGGTGCCAACGCACGAGAACATCACTTGAAAAAGCAAAAAGAGCGTGAAGAAGCTGAACAACGTCGCAAAGATACATTGCGTCGCAAACAACAAGAAGAAGAAGCTAAAGCCACTGCCAGTGCCAGTGCATCAAGTATCAGTGAGGTGACCGATGAAGAAGCTGATCGTATTCAAAAAGAAATTGATAATGAGAAAAAACAAAAATCCACAACTCCAACTAACGTATCACAACCACTCGGTGAAGATGCAGATGAGAGTATGGATGAAGAAGAGAAGAAAAAATTGAAACCAAATTCAGGCAATGGTTGTGATTTAGAAAATTATCGTTGGACTCAAACTTTGCAGGAAGTTGAAATTAAAATACCACTTGATGTTAAATTTAATGTTAAATCACGCGATGTCGTAGTCGAAATCGGCAAGAAATCAATTAAAGTGGGCCTCAAAGGACATCCACTTATAATAAACGGTGAACTGTGTGCTGAAGTTAAAAAAGAAGATTCTATGTGGGTGCTACAAGATAGCGCAACAATTTTGATTACTTTAGAGAAAATAAATCAAGTTAATTGGTGGGATCGTTTGGTATCAACAGATCCACAAATATCAACACGCAAAATAAATCCAGAACCATCCAAGCTATCTGATTTAGATGGTGAAACCAGAAAATTAGTCGAGAAAATGATGTATGATCAGAGGCAAAAAGAAATGGGTTTACCGACCAGTGATGAACAAAAAAAGAATGATGTATTGAAGAAATTTATGGATCAACATCCTGAAATGGATTTCTCAAAATGCAAATTCAATTGAAATTATAATTTATATTTAAAATATTTTTAATTTTAAAACATTATGTTTAATATTAATTTTATTACATCAGTGAATTTAAAAAGAAGAGATTATAACAGCCTTTATTTTCTCTTATCCTTTATTTCTAGATGATCACTTTTTTTTAATTTAAAATAATTTTTTCACTTTTTTTTAGAAGGTTTTAGTCACTGATTTAATTCTATTTTTTCTTAATTTTTATAATATATATACATAATACATAATAATGATTAAATAAAACGAAAAGCAAAATATGTTTATGCTTATTTATTAAAACGAAATTAAAGTACCTAGCAACAAATAAAAATAGGTATGGATATGATTATATGAATACAAAATCAAAAAAAAAAAAAAACCACCAGAAAATCATGTAGACATTTCAATTTAATGTTTATTTACATCATTATCTGCTATTGCATCCATTGCAGTCTTAAAAAAAATTAAATGTTTCATAAGGCCATATACTTCGAAAGTTAGCCTTATTAATAGAAGAAATTACTAATCCACAGTTTAAGTACTGTTGAAAATTATATTTTTGGCATGTGCTCTGTGGATGAATCATTCTTTAAGTTTTTATCTGAATATTTGTTTTTATTATTTTAGTTATAACAGCTAAAGAATCATTCATGAGAGGTCATGGAACATACATTGAAGATGATCAAATAAAAGCATCTGTTGCAGGTGTAATGGAACAAGTTAATAAATTGATTTCAATTCGTCCATTGAAAAGTCGTTATGTTGGAGAAATTGGAGATGTTGTTGTTGCCCGAATTCGTGAAGTTCAACAAAAACGTTGGAAAGTTGATACCAATTCACGTTTAGATTCTGTTTTATTGCTTTCTTCGGTTAATTTACCAGGTGGTGAGTTACGTCGACGTTCAGCTGAAGATGAACAGATGATGCGAAAATATTTACAAGAAGGAGATTTAATTTCGGCTGAAGTTCAGAATATATTTGATGACGGTAGTTTATCCCTATACACAAGAAGTTTGAAATACGGAAAACTTTCACAAGGAACTTTAATAAAAGTTTTTCCGTCATTAGTAAAACGAAGAAAAACTCATTTCCACAATTTACCTTGTGGTGCTTCCATTATCTTAGGTAATAATGGTTTCATCTGGATATCGCCAATCGTTAATACAGAAGTAGATGGTGGCGATGGTGGTTTTATTCAAAATTTAAGTGAAATTGTACCAATAGCGGATAGAGCAGTTATATCACGTCTCAGAAATTGTATTTTAGCTTTGTCAAAATGTAATATGATGTTATATGACACAAGTATATTATATGCTTATGAAGAATCAATGAAATATGAAGTCAAAGAGCTTTTAAATCAAGAGGCTATTTTCGATATAGCTTTTTTAACACAACACAGACTAAGACTTCAAGATGAATAATTGTCACACAAATAATTTTTTTTTTTTCATTAAAAAATAAGCATTAACAACTTTTTTAATTATGTTTTAATGTCGGGAACTTAGCTTTGTTTTTTTTTCCAATGAATGAAAAATGGTATACATTAAATTCTCAGTAATGAGTCAATACTCTAAATTCGTATAGATTTTCTTCGTACAGTCTTTTTATTATACATTTGATTGAATGTATATTTAATTTTTTTTTAATGAATTAAGCTTACACATAATTGTTGGCTATAATTCTTGGTTGTAATAATAATAGTTGAATGAACAAATAAATAAATACAAGTTATTCCACATTAAAATGTATTGTTGCCTTTAAATTACTTTAATCTTTGTATACAAATAAAACAATAAATAATAAATCTTTTTGTTATTTTATTATAGCTTCATATGAATTAATTAGTTCATTTCGTTTTAAATTAAATTCATCCATATAATGCATGTGAAATTGTTCAAAATGTTTTTCATATTTAGCGAAATTTTTCAACTTATCGTTACATAAATAACAATGGTAAAGTTTGTCGCCAGTTCCATGAGTAGATTTTAAATGTCTATTTAATGAATTTTTTTGCGTAAAGGTCTTAGTACAAACCTAGAATAAATAAAAGAAATTTATTATAATTATTAATGACAAAAAATTTGGAAAATTCAAAATAGAAAAAAAATCTTTAAATATCACTTGTCTTCGTCTAATTTGAAATCACAATACAATTTTTACATTAAAATTAAAAATAATTTTTACGAAGCGAAGATTAAATAAATGTGTCGATGTTTATCAAAACTCGTCAATTCCACTTTTCAAAAAAAATGAGTATGATACATCGTTGGATTCGTCTTCGAATTTGCTATCAGTTTTTGCTATTTTTAAATTTTAAAACTATCGCTAAAATACGCTTAAATTTTGCAAAGAATTTCGTATTTTTTTTCAAAAGGCCATCTAGTCCATTTCTTCTGTTTATCAAAGCTTGCCTATTCCAATTTTTTTTTCAAAATTCGTCTATTCCATTTTCTTATTAATCATAGCAGGTCTTTTACAAGAATATGCGAATTCAAAATCCGTCTATTCCATTTTGCAATTTATCATAGCAGGTCTTTTTTTTTTTTTTCTTGTTAATTTTTATTTTTATTTTATTAAGAGTTTTGTAGTCATAGAATTTCTATTATTTTTTTCAATAAACTTTATTTTATAAAAAAGAAAATCAAATTTTAATATCAAAGTTTGGCAATTCTGTAATTATATTTAGCAAAAGTTATCTATTGCATAATAGTATTAATTAAAGCTTGTCTTTTCCATTTGTGATTTTCAAAACTTGTCTATTCCAAACTTCATTTAGGCAAAAATGCAATTTATTCTTAAAAAATATTTGTGGTTTTTTACACAGCTATAGCAGTGCCAAAACCCTATCGAAAACATTTTATTTCATAAAAATCGGACAAGAAATAAAGATTTGATAAGTTTCTGTCATTTATTTCAAAATCAACTTAAATGGAATAGACGCGGTTTGATAAACATCGACAAAAATATTGACGACGTAAAACATAAAATTTAAATAAGTCGTTCCAAATTTATTAATATGAAAATTTAACACGATTTTTGAAATCAATTATTTATCGTAATATTATAAAAATTGTAAAATGTGTGTAGAATTAAAAAAATATTTGTTACTTGCATTGCATTGATACACCTGGCGTTCAATCGAATGTACTTTTAAGTGTCTCTGCCAAACAGATTTTTCTTTGAAACCTTTACCACAGTGTTGGCAAGTGTAATATACTTCATCAAAATGAATTTTTTTATGCCTCTAAAAAGGAACCGTAAAGTAATTAAAAATAGTACACAAGTTTAAAAAGCTCACCTTCAACATAGATGATGTTGCCGACTTTTTCCCGCAAATATCACAAGAATAAGGAAATTCCATGCCCAAATGAAAATATTTGACGTGCTGCAATATATCATAATAAGAATCAAAATTGAACAAATTATTAAGAAAAAAATTAAAAACTTATAATAAAAAAAAACTTATTAAAAAATCAATCAATTGGTTTTTAACAAAATAAAAAACAGTCAAGAGAAACAAATAATTTTCACTACTCATTATCATATAGTATTTTGCATTAAAAAAATATGTATTAAAAAAATTTTTTTTGTCTTTATTTTAATTGCCACCAAAAAAATATTTTTAAAAAGCATTTACCTCACGTAATGAATTTCTCGATAAATATTTCTTTTCACATAAATCACAATTATAAGTTTCATTCAAATGTTTCACTTTACGATGGGATTCTAATAAATTTTGTGTGAAAAATTTTTCTTCGCAATCTGAGCACTTGAATTTAGGATATTTTGAATGCAGAGGAAGATGTTGATTAAAAGATCGCATGTCTGAAAAGATTTTGACTTAATATACATAAATACATGAATAAAAGTTAATCATTAGTTAATCAAGATTATTTTAATTATTTTCTTACCCGCTAATTCTTTTAGACACAATTTACATTGAATTTTTTTATCTCTTTTAATTTCGGATTGCTTTTTTCGAGGTTTAAATGATAATCTTTTTAAAATTGTTTTTGCATTTTCTTGATTTACACTATTAATTGGCTTTTCTACATCATCTGACACATAATTATGATCAAAATCAATTTTTTCAATATAAGGTTCAGTATTCTCAGATGTGTATCCAGTTTGATCTTCGATTGTGTTTGAGGAAATTACTCTTTCTTCCTACAAAAAATAGTATAAAAAAAAAACTTAATTGTGAAAAAATTAAAATCCAAAATTTCATTAATTTAGTATTAACAAGTAGCTCCAACTAGTCAATAAAATTCTAAGTTCTGATGAAAAGAGTTTCGTTTTTCTTTAACCAACTTAACGATTAAAATAAAATGAATCTACTCATCACGATACAACTTTAAATACTAGAAAACAAAAAAATCAAATTTAAAATTCGACTTTTGCTATTTAATCTTGATATGAAACTTATTAATGCGAATATATTTTCAGTATTTTGAACTGGAAATAATTAAATTAAAAATTTTTTAAAATTAAGTCTCTTCAAATTTTTAATAGAAAATATTTAGGATTTACTACCTTTATTTTAGCTGTTTGATCTTCAGTTTTTGTATCATTAAATATACTTTGGTGTCTATTGAATGAATTTTCACATGTTTTGTTGAATTTCTTTAATTCAATTAGCTTTTTTTCACATTTTTCACAAATAGATGCTTCGCCATTTTCATTGTCCATCTAGAAAAACAGAAACACACATAGGTAAAGGTTTATTTTATTTTTCACATCTTTAAATTTATACATATGTTTGCTTTCAGCAATTTATTTTGAATACAATCAAGAAAATACACATTGATTTGTATACCTACCATTCCACCTACATAAATGTATCGAACCTTTTAAGTAATGCTCTTCTTAATCATATCAATCTTACTACATAATTTTACATTGACTAAGTATTACATACCTTTACGCCTGTTAGATCAAATAAAATATCACTTAAGCCTTTCGAATTTAAAATAATATTGTATTGTGATTCTTTAGCAGTATTTCCACAACACTGGCATATTCCATCAATACTAAATAATTTGTCTGTATTATTCTCTTTCAAGAAATTTTTATAACTTCTTTTACAATTTTGTTGGAATGTATAATATTTAGCGACATAATAAATACATCCGCGACAAATCATTTGTGCTGGACTTGATTCCAATTTATTTTTCAAAAACTAAAACGAAAAATAAATTTATATATTTATATATTTATAGGTACCCAGCATTCATAAAATTTAAATTATTTTAACTGAATTGAATAGGTAGATAGGTACCTTAATCTTAAATAGCTCGTAAACTAACTCAGAAATTGTACAATGCTCATTGTAACCCTTTATTCTTCCTTCACCAAAAATAGATTTAGCTCCATTCGATTTGAAACATAAGCAACACAAATCTAAATAATTAATAATTTCAATCTCTTCTTCACCTTTGATCGACATTTTTAAAGACTAAGTAATTTTTTTATTATTTTATTTTTCTTTAATATTAAAAAATTAATTAAATTTAAAAACAAATAAATCTTAAAAAAAATAACCAAACAAAATAACAATAATAAAATAACATATGATTTTGATTTGACATCTTAAAATTTTTAACGCGCCGCTTTGGCACTTCACTATCCGTCGACTTTGTAACGGAATCTATTTTGCGTTGTTAAGTTCCATATTTCTCTGCATTGTGTAAATCGCGTATAAAACATGATAGAATCAAGATTTTCAATACATAAATAGAAGTTGTATTTATAAAGTGGACTACAGGGAATTCAATGGTGCTATAATCTAATATCAGTGTACATATCATACACTATTATAATGTATTAAACACAATTGGGGCGACAGCGTTAGCGACTGTCAAAAAAAAATAGAAACCATAATATATTTGTATGAGAATGAACACAATTGAGGCGACTGGCGAAAAACGACTTTATCGCCTGAACCTGACGACAACCATATTTTTTTATTTGTTATTTTTTTCCTGTTTATTTATTTCGTCGGCGTCGCCGTAATTGTGTTCATGCCAATGCCAGGATATCGCTGTCGTCGTTTTCGTCATCGTTGTCGCCCCAATTGTGTTCCTCCTTTATACCAACGAGTCGACGATATTTTAAAAATATTTTATTTAAATCTGGCAACATTTTTTATTGACAAAAAATGACAAAATTAAAAACAAAACTAAACTTTATACTGATTTGATATTGATATTTTTTATTGGTACCTTACCTACTTTATGGGTGGTTGATCATTGCTGATTGCCTGAAATCCAACCACTAGATTAATAGCAAGACAAGATAAATATAATTCAATGAAAAATTATTATTAAATAACTTTTATTTTAAATTAAAAAAAAAATTTGTTTTGTTAATTATTGAAAAAAATTTAAATATAAAAGAATGTCGATAATCCCTCATGCTGCGGCAATTTTAAACAAAAATGATGAAAAGAAGAAAACTGAAACGGATAATGTTCGTCATGTAACATTCTTTGAAAATCCAAATTTAGATGAATATGCCAAAAGTTATATTGGAAACTTACAAAGGTGAGTTCTATATTTTTTTATTTTTCCAAAATATGTTTTCCAAAATATGTTTTCCAAAATATATTTTCCAAAATTTCTATCGTATCCATATAAGTTCATTTGATATGTAGATGTCGATTAGAGAAACCGAAAATTGATAAAGATATACCTATCTACTAGTTAATTGAATTTCTCACTCCCTGATTTATTGATACATACCTTAATATTTTTTTTAATTGGTAGATTTAATTCAATTTGTTAATAAAGCTTACTTAAAAATTTCATCTGTAGACTAGTTGAAGCTGCCATTGGTAATTTGATAAAGATACTTAATTTTAATTTATTCTTTTAAGATACCGAGAAAATATTATCATACCAAAAACTGTTGGTCCAGTTGAAATAAAAACCAATGAACAAAAAATGGTAGAAAATGTATTTGATAGCTGCTTATTTAAATCTGTAATGGCATGTGTTATGGGTAAGTGCATTCTAAATGATGAGAAAATTTTAATATTAAAATGTCAAAATAAGTCTTCTTGTATCAAATTTTTATTTTTTCTAATCATAATATATTTATAAATAAAATATTATTTTGCAGGGTACGGTTTAGGAGCTGCCATAGGTCTTTTCACATCATCAGTTAATCCAAATGTATCTGGTTAATATCTTAAATTTAATATCTATTTGTACTAAATGCTTAACTTTTAATAAATTTAATTTTTGTGGTAAATTAGATCCAGCACTTGGCGCTAAACAACAAACTGCAAGAGAAATTTTTCGCGAAATGCGTACAACAACCCATAGTTATGCTAAAAATTTTGCTTTAATTGGCGCGGTATTTTCAATGGTTGAGTGCCAAATAGAATCTGTAATTTATTCAATATTATAACAAACTTAATAAGAAAATTATAATATTTTTAATTTTAGAGTAGAGGAAAAACTGATTGGCAAAATGGTACTATAGCTGGAGGTAATAATTTGAAGAAAAAAAAATAGTTTCGATTACTGTATTTTTTTTTAACGCTTCCTTTATTTAAATAGTAATAAGTACGACTGTTATAAAAATATCATATTGATTAACTCGTAATCGAAGATTTTGAAATTTCAATGCATAACTAATATATAATTATTTTAATCTAATTAATTACGTATTTTAATTTTGATCATCCAAATTATGTAGTTTTAATCTCTACTTGAATTTGTAAATTATATAAGTATTTTTTTCGGTAATATATAATTTTTATATTATTTCAGGTGTAACTGGAGGACTAATTGGCTTACGAGCCGGAATAAAAGCTGGATTAGTTGGTGCAGCAGGATTCGCGTGTTTCTCTACAGTAATCGATTATTATATGAGACATAGATAAACAATTGACACTAGTAATTAATTAAGATAGTTATAG
The DNA here is from genome assembly GCA_964007475.1 of Hybos culiciformis. Taxonomy (NCBI): domain Eukaryota; kingdom Metazoa; phylum Arthropoda; class Insecta; order Diptera; family Hybotidae; genus Hybos; species Hybos culiciformis. The sequence goes on along the minus strand of OZ023275.1, from coordinate 15,223,921 downwards.
TTTTATTGTAATTTGAACAATTTGAAAAAAGTAAAAACGAATAAAAACGAAGTCAAATAAAAAAAAGGTTGACAAAAAAAAAATTTCCCTGTTTTTACAATTCAATTTTTTATCAATTTCAAAAGTTTCTTTATTTGCTTATAAATTCTTACATTTTTTACTTGAATTTAAGTAACTCTTACTATCAAATTATATATTCTACTAAAGTTATATGAATATGAGATTACGACAAGTTTTAAGTTAAAATTCAATTCTATTTATTTTTTTTTATTTTTTCATATGTTACTACTAATTTTACTAGTCTACCCTACCTATTTTATTATTTTTCACATTCTACTACCACCAAAAAATATGCATCATACCTTAAAAATGAAATTAAAGCATAAAATTTTTAGGAAAAATAATTTTTCCTAAAAAAAAAGAAAAATTTTTCCCGAAAATGAAAAGCTTTTTTTTTTCTGTATAACAACTAACTGTGTAAAATTTGTTAAAGGAAAATTCTTTTTTATTTTTTAAATTGAGAGTAATACATTTTCTAACAACGTAACAAATTTTCAGAAATTAAATTTAATTTTATTTTTTTTTAATTATTTAATATAAAATTGATTAAAAAATATAATAATACAATAAATTATTTTTGAAAATAATTACTATGAAAATAATATTTATTTTTATGTTTAATATATATACAATAATCAATTAAATTGAAAATAAAAAGAAAAAATTTTTTAATTTTTCCATACTTAGTGGAAAACTTTTTTCTACAAATTTTCACTTGGAAAAAATCAATTTCTTATCATACATATGTGAAGCATAATAAAAAAAAAGATATAATATTGACAGTTTTTTTTTTTTATAATACCTATTATCAAATTATATTAATTTTAAAATATCACAAAACAAATTATATGAAAAATTAAATTAATCTATTATAAAAATATTTAGTAAAAAAAAAAAAGAAGAAAAATTGAAAAATTATTATTCAAAAAAAATTCATTAAATTTTCTTTACAATATGGCCGGACAAAATGGTAATTTTTACAACTTATATTTAGCCATAAATTTTTCTATACCTACTCAAAATTTCAGTCTGCAGACTTAAAAAATATATATATGTAAAAAAAAAAAACAAACCTAACTATTAAAAGAAGGGCAGATGAACATAAATTAATATTGTATTAGATTAAAAAAAAAAATAGGGAATTTTTTTTGTTCTAATTTAAAATTACTAATAGTATTGGGCGTTTAGTTTTTTTCAATCATCATAATTATATACTTAAAGTTTTTTCAATATTTTTTCATTATTGTATAAATGTCCTAAGTGTTATTTTTTTTCTTGCAGTGTAGTGTGACATATGAGTGGTGTTGTAAGCTAAATAAAATTCGTTTCACAAAGAAAAGCATGTAGAATCAAAATTTCCTGTTGTTGAAAATTATATATAGTTATAGCTCATTTTTGATTCATATTATACCCGGAGCGAGTTTTTTTTATTTTCTTAAAAATAAAGCAAATTATTTATTTTATATTTTTTGGATCTTAAAATGGCTTTTAAATTGAATATAACCACAGAGAAATATAGTATACACAGTCGAATAATTTCATGGAGATTAGCTCATTTTCGTAGTTTTGCATAGATATCGGTACAATTTACACACATTTTTACAAATAGTATCAAATGGAGCTGAACGACAGCTGTTATTTTTCATACTATAAAAGTTGTATGAAATTATCCCTCTGTTTATAGTCTATAATACTATATTTCTCAGTGATTTATATTAATTCATGTATGTAATATCCTTTTATCTATATATTCAATATACATAAGTATTTCGGTATATTCAATAATTGTAGAAAATAGATAAAATTGAAGAGTTTTTGTTTCTAAGCTAAGATATAGGTATTTATGAGTAGCTACTTCACTGATTATATACACAAAAGTGCGTACATGTATAAGATTATACATGTACAATCATCTTCTACAAATCATAATTAAGAAACTCATAGGAAACTTTTTGAAACAATAAAACTTACGATATCTGATTTTAGCTCCCCCAAATGATTTAATACTGCCGTTGAGCCTTAATTTGAATCAGATTTTTTTTCCAGTTTAGTCTCATAAAAATATATATATTATATTTATATACATATATAAATATCATTATATTATCGATTTAATTCAATATTTCTTTTATTAAATTTAAAAGCTTTAAAACTTATCAGATAAATTAATTTATTAAATTAAAAAAAAAATGATTCCTACGCTCTTTTAAAAAAACTTTACCCACGATGAATTTGTGTTTATTATAGCTACATAATGCTTTTACAAACATAATGGTACCTACTCACAGTTTTCTAATGTTTAATAAAAGAAAAAAATTATAATGAAATAAAGCTTTTATCTCAAAATAATAGAATTATTTGATAAAATTCAAAGAAAATAGGATAAACATTTTAACTAAATAACTTGTAAATATTTTGATTTTTATTGTAAAGGTTCGTTTTATATAATATGTCTATGTATTTAAATATATGTATTAGAGTCTACAACGTGTACTGTACATAATATAAAACAAGTAGGTATATTTACTTTAATATAAAATAATATACCTATATAAAAACGAAATATTATATTGTTTTATAAGATATATGTATTTTGATATTATAATACATACAATTAATAATTAAGACTCATATATATTTATGTAGATACTATCTAACTTACATATAACAGAAACAGGTGGTACTCAAGAAAGTTTTTTTTTATGTAAATAAACCATTGAAAGCTTTTCGGTATATATATATATATAATATATAAACATATATAGAATTTAAGAAACATACTGGATAATATCGCTCTTGCTTGAACTGTATAACTAAAAAAAAAGGAAATTTATATTTAATTGTTACTACATAATCTTTACGAGAGTGAGTGATATGGTAAAGGGAATAAAAAGAAAATTTATCGAATAAAAAATTATGGGTTTGAGTGCCTTTGTGGTGATTTTTATCGAAAAATATTCAATTAGATTATTAAAGATTCTAAAATCATCATTAGAATTATATTACAACCAGAAATATGTAATGAATTAATGATATAATAAGGAAGCATTAAATCATTTTTTTCAATTTATAATTTTCTCTGCAAATCTGAATTACCTATTTCTATAAAGTTTATGTATTCTACATACCTATTAAATTTTATACTTTAATGTTGCGCCTGGCGGCATAGTACAATTTCAGAAAATAAAAAAATATTGATTTTATTTTCTTCAATATTGATTTTTTTATCCAACTATCTAGCCCTATGATTGAAAGCAATGAACCAAAGCCTTTATAAAAGCTTAACCATGTTTAACCACAAGTTATTTATTTCGCATTATCGCAAGTGAAAAAAAATTTGTTTTTAATATAGGTACTACAATTGATGATTCCTAAGTTTGATACCAGGACTAAACAATTAAATAATTTTAAAGAAATTTAAGTAATAGTATACAAAATTCTTTTTATTTTAGATCCTGAGTATAAAGAACGACTCATATCCAATGTCAAAAAAGAGGTGAAACAATTAATGGAAGAGGCTGTAACAAGAAAATTTGTTCATGAAGAAAGTGGTAGTGTAACATCTCTTTGTGCAGCAGTAGAAGCTTGCTTAAGCCAGGGACTGAGGCGACGTGCATTAGGATTATTTAAAACATCATCAACAACAGCATTGTTACACAAAGTTGCAAAACATTGTACAGAAGCGGCTTATATTAGTAAAAAAGTTCAAGAAATTGAAAACACTGATCCAAATAAAAGATCATCGTCTAGCAGTGATAGCGTAAATAAGCCACCAATTTTGAAAAAAAGCACTAGTAGTTCAGTGACTGGTAGTGCTCCACAATCACCTCCAGTTGTGAAGTATACTATAATTGTTTATGCCTTAAAACGATATTTTTTTTTTATTTTTTTTTTTTAGATATTTATGGATTCGGTTGGCTTTGTATGAAAAGAGATTATCTAAAATTATTGAGCATTTGGTTACAAATGCACCACGGTATTACGAGCGCGATTCTTTGGTTTCAGATGCAGATTATGGAACAATTTTATCTAGTTTATTAGTTGGACCTTGTGCTTTAGAATATTCTAAAGCTAAAACTCCTGATCATTTTTGGTCAGATCCACATGCTGATGAACTGGTATTGAAATAAAATTTATTCTAAAATGATCAATATTTATGTGTATTAAACTATTTTTTTAATAGGTTCAAAGACATCGAATTAGTTCAGGGAATCCGACGCCACCACCATGCCGCAAACCAATAATTGATTTTAAAAAAAAGTTGCACACTAGTTCAGAAGATACTAATTCAGGTTCATTCAAATCTAGTTCATCTGTATCAGTTGCTAAAGATTATGTTGAATCATTACATCAGAACTCACGTGCCACATTATTGTATGGAAAAAATAATGTTCTAGTTCTTCCAGTAAGCAGAAATATTTTTAAATTAATATAAACAATTCAACTCCAATGACTCATTTATAAAATAAAATTAATTTTTTAGAAAGATGTGAATGAACCAATGCCTGGTTATCTAAGTTTGCATCAGAATATTCAATCATTAACAGTTAAATGGACACCGAATCAATTAATGAATGGTTATACTGAAAGTGAAGTAACTGATAAAAGTTTTTATTGGAATTATGCTTTGAATATAAACGTTGATGAAATTGTGTATGTTCATTGTCACCAGAATCGTGGTGATGATACAGGTGGAACAGTAATTCTAGTTGGACAAGATGGTGTACAGCAACCACCTATTCATTTTCCTGAGGGTGGTCATATGGCATCATTTTTAAGCTGCCTAGAAACAGGTAACCGATATCACAAACAAGAAAAATATTTAGAAAAATTTAAATATAGGAATCCAATTTTTTCAATTATAGGTTTATTACCGCATGGTCAATTGGATCCACCACTTTGGTCAACTAGGGGTATTGGTAAAATTTTTCCATTGCTACAGAAAGGTAGAAGACGTTTATTACCCTCAGTCTTGGAAAACAGTAATGAAGATCATCCTATTGATTATGTATTTCGAGTGGTAAATAAAAGCAATCACGAGGAATTTTGTAAGTTTACTTAATATTTTCGTATGATATAGGTACACTATAAAATAATTTTATTTTTTTTCTTACAGTAGCAACACATCAAATTTTAGAGGTGGGAAAAACTAGTCCAAGACGAGCCCAACTTTCTAGTTGTTCAACTACTGGTAGCAGTGATTGTTCAAGTAAAAGTATGTCCTTGGATCAGACAGAAAGTCCTCAAGTAATTTAATAATTTTTATAAATTTTAATTTAGGTAAGTACAGTTTATAAGTAATTTTTTGCCATTTTTTTTCTTAATTTCAGATTCCTGGTGCTCAATCAGCCAGCATTGCACTCGTATGCTCGACAATGAGAAGACAGATAATATCAAGAGCATTTTATGGTTGGCTAGCATATTGTCGACATTTATCTACAGTCAGGACACATTTATCTGGTTTAGTTAATGGTAGAATAACTCCTGAAGGTAAGACATTATTAAGTTGTTTTAAAATTGTCTAACTATTTTTTACCAATCAATCCAGACTCTAGATAAAAGGGGCTTGGCTTGATTAAACTAAATATTTTGTTTAATTTTTTTAGACAATACATGTGAGGGTTTAACGAAAGAAAAATGGGAAATGATGAATATAAATGGCGTTATATCAGATGAATGTGAAGTTTATCGTTTGGTTTATTTTGGAGGAGTTGAAAATGAAATTAGAAAGGAAGTTTGGCCATATCTGTTGGGGCACTATAAGTACAAAAATATTTAATGCATTTATCCATAAGAGTAGAAATTTAAAGAAAATTTAATATTTTAGATTTGGATCCAATTTAGAAGAGCGGCTTGAATTAGATGAAACCAATAAACATTACTATGAGATGACCATGAGCGAATGGTTGGCTGTAGAGGCAATAGTGCGGCAAAGAGATAAAGAAAAAACAGCGCATGCTGTAGCCAAATTAAGTTCTGAAAGTAACAGTGATAATAAGACGAAAGGTGTTCTACTTGATGCAGAAATGGAAAATGATGTGTTTGAAGACAATGATTTCTCAGATATGTCTGACCCAGGTGATTATGATGAAGACCATCATGATAGTGAACAAACAGATTTGATAAAATCTCCTGTCAAGAAAAAGGAATTCGAGCAAATGAAACCAACCCGCGCTAACAAAAGTAGCACTGATTCGGGTAATGTTGCTGATGAGGATGTTAAAGACTTCGATGAAGAAATGATTGAATCTAAAAATGTGGCAAACAATAAAATGGATTTGGATATTCAAGAAAATTGTTTTGCTGATGAGATGCAACCTCCGACGATTAGATGCACTGAAGTCGGAAGTATTAATGATATGTTAAATGTCAGTAACAAAAGTTCTCCATCTACATCATCATATGAAACTGTTGGAAATGAATTTGTTGATTTAAATGATCCAAATATTTCAGAGAAACGTGAAATACATTTACCCGAATTCCAATCGGTTGATGACATCCAAATGGAGCTAACAGATGCTACGATTGAGAACAGTAGTGGCGAAAAAGTCGATGGAGAAGAAGAAGATGAGGATGAGAAAACTCAAGTACCAAAGCCACCACAACCAACAGCTGCTGTAATAGTTACCAACGCTTCAATTGATATTATTAATTTCGATCGTGATGAAGATGACGATAAAACAGCGACAATTATGTCACCAGTAAAAGAAGAAGATCAAATCCCTACTATTCTGGACGCATTGGAGCCAAAATCTGCCTGTGTTTCACCTGCCAGTTCGAATGGTGGTATTTACAGTGTAAGTTTGTATTGAAATTATTTCATTTTATGTCTATAGTGAGCATTTTTGTTAATCCTAATATTTGGAGAAATGTATATATCAACCTTTAAATTATTAAAGTTAACTCGAATGTTTGCTTGTTCTAAATAAAACTTTTCTATTCTGTGATGTTTCACAACATTTCGTTTGGGTATACTATAATATACTATATTATTTTCTTGTTAAAAATAAACATATTATCCTGAAGGAATAATTTCTGAATTTAATAAAATAAAATGTAAATTTTTTAGTGTGAACTACTTGAGTCATTTGGGTTGAATTTGCATCGAATTGAGAAAGATGTACAAAGATGTGATAGAAATTATTGGTATTTCGCTAATGAAATTGGTTTAGATAAATTACGAAATGTTATATGCACGTAAGTAATTTCCTTTTAGTGTAAATTTAAAGTAATATTCCAAATCAATAGACTACTGAAAAAATCAAAAAAGAATTATATAACGCATAGTCAAATTTTTCTTACATTATATTTCAGATATGTTTGGGAGCATTTAGATATTGGTTATATGCAAGGTATGTGTGATTTGGTTGCACCTTTATTAGTGATATTTGATGACGAATCATTAAGTTATGGATGTTTTTGTCGATTAATGGAACGGATGATTGAAAATTTTCCAAATGGTGGAGCAATGGATATGCATTTTGCGAATATGAGGTAAGAATAAAATAATATAAATATTATTATCTACATATATAGTCTTTTACTTAATTTTCCTTTTCAATAATAAACAACTTCATATTAAAGTTGATTGTGAAAGAAAATAATAGAATTGGCTCCTTGAAAGCCAGCTCTTATTCGAGTACCTATATCACGAACATCAACCAACATACAAATTTTTAAACAATTTTATATTTTAATTTAAGGTCATTAATACAAATTTTGGATTCAGAAATGTATGATTTGATGCACGCTCATGGAGATTATACACATTTTTATTTTTGCTACAGATGGTTTTTGTTAGACTTTAAACGTGAATTAGTATATAATGATGTTTTTGCTACATGGGAATGTATTTGGGCGGCCAAACATGTTGCTAGCTCACATTTTGTATTATTTTTGGCTTTGGCTTTGTTAGAAACATATAGAGATATTATTTTATCAAACAGTATGGATTTTACAGATGTTATAAAATTTTTCAATGGTAAGTTCATGTTGGCATGGTTCTAAATAACAAAAAAAATTAGTTCTTATATCTTTAGCATTTCATTCTTTTAATACTTAAATATATTGTATATATATTTACGGTTTAGAAATATTTGAATTACGTACTTTTAATTCTAATAATTTCTAAGAATTTTTACACATGAATATTTAACGATCATATAATTATGTAACTATGTATAATTATCTAAATATTAATTTAATTTTAGAAATGGCAGAACGTCATAACATCCCATCAGTATTAGCATTGGCCAGAAGTTTAGTTCATCAACTGCAAACTATAATTGAAAATAAATAATTTAAAAAAAATAAATAAAATAATGTTAAGTTCATTGAAATGTTCATACATGTATGTATTATTTATCTAAGAAAAAGTTTAAAAAAAATATTTTATTATAAATTAAAAATAAAAATTATTTACGTACAGTAATTAATTATTAAACATTGAAGCACATTATGACATTTTTTTGAAGCAAAGTAGTAGAAACACAATTAATTAATAAAATTGAGTAGAAGTAGATGCTTTAAACGAATTCCAAATGGGAATATTTTATACTTATAGTAAATCAAAATTTTATATAGTTTAAAATGAAATAATTATTAAACTTTTTTTTTAATAATTTAATTTCTATTAAACAATATTATAACTTTATTATTTTATTTCAATACTCTTAAATATTCATTTATTTATCGTTTAATTCTTTAACAATTTTTTTCAAATTATTACAAATTTTTTTAAATATTTAATATAGAATATTTAATTCTACATTGAAATGAGGAGTTAATAATTTTTACTTTTTTACTGAGATAAAATGGATTTAATATACATTATGTGCATTCAATATAATTTAAGAAAACAAATCTATTTCGACGTTTATTAAATAAAAATATTTCAAGAATATAAAAAATTGGAGCCTGTTTACTATAATATTTCATAAATACTACCTAATTTATTTACAATTCAACAAATCAACAGTTTACAAAAACGAATTCTAGATTTAATTTTAAAACAAATATTTAGATTTTACTTTATTTTATTTATTTTCAAGATAATCAAATAGTTTACGTATTACATACAATTAACAAAAGTAAAAAATATATTTGCACAATAATATATTTAAAATCGTTAAATTTCAAAGGTTGTTTCCTACTTAGTTTTCTACTTTTTAAATGAAATCTTGTTTGTCTTCACTGAAAAATGATTCTTATTATTAAATTATTTCCACAAAATACATGCGTATAGAACAGCAAAAATAAACTTATAATACAGAATTGTAAAATAAAGTTCAAGCTTTTCATAAAGAAAATTTCTTCTTAATTAGTGCACAAAAAATTAAAATAATTTAAATTCTGAATTTGAATGAAGTAAACAGTATTATTATGCACACGATAAGATTTTGCGGAAATTAAATAAATTAATTACATGTACATACCTAAATAAAATTTAATTTTAAAAAGTTTTTTTTTAAATTATTAAAATATCTGAATAAAAGTTCTTAGAACTTAAAATCATTTTTCAAAATTAATTGCTTTTAAAAAATAAAAAATAAATATTTATTATTAATGTTAATGTGATGCCAAAAATAAAACAGTATTTAATTAAATAAATAATTTTTCAACAAAGACTTACGGCATACGTAATGTACTTAGTTTACTATTGACATTTAAAGTGAGCATTCCTAAAATGGCAATATAATAAAACTATTAAAGTACTGAAATAATTCAACAATTTCAAGATAACTAATAACATTGTATATCGTTTGTGCCCTTTAAGAGTTTAACTTTTTTCAAAAAATTCATCATGATTAAGAATACTGAGAATTTAATATTTGAATTATCAAAAATATAATTTAAGCTTTTATTTGAAAAAAAAAGTGACAAATATATTAAAAACAAATTGTATTTATGCATAAGTTTAGCTTATTATTAAAATATTTATTTTATTTTGATTCTCAACAATTCATTCAAGAACACTGTTAGATGAAATTTATTTTTTATCGTTAGCCCACCTTTTAAGTTTCACCAAACTATAAAATTCTTATTTAGTTAGTGAAGCTACTGAAGATTTATCAAAAAAATAATATATTTCGTCTAAATTAAAACTGAGTGTAACGCGACGGTGTTAAAAAATAACTGAAAAGTATGCAAAAATATTTTGAAAAATTCTAAGTTATTAAATAGTTGATTTCATGATTTTAGTTAAAATGAATTCAATTTTTGAACTAAGCAAATTTTAAAGCCAAAGTGTACTATATACTATTAATAATTAAAAATAATATTTAAATTGAATAATATTGTTGTCAATTGTTTATTAAATGTAAAAAGAAAATTATAAAATATGTTGTTTTAGATACTAAAAGTATATATATTTTTATTTTTAGTAGCTTAATATATATATATATATATATAACTAAAAATCTATAATTGCAAACAATAATATTTATTTCTTATTAAAGATTTTTTTTTTTAATTTTAAATAATATATTTTATAAATATTATTAGCATTTTTTTAAAAATTAATATTTCTCCAATTCATCATTTTTATATTCTTATCTTTTTAATTTTTATCATAAACTACTATTAAAATGATTTAATACAACTTAAAAAAAATATTTTAAGTTATTATTGATCTTAATTATAAAGCAATTTTTTTTTTTACTTAAAAACAATATTAAATTTATTCTTTATAATATTGTTGAAATTATAATTATATAAAATAATTTATACATTATTTTTTTAATATATTTTAATAATATACAATTTTTATTTAATATTTTCATATCATCCTTCTTCTCATCTAAAAATAATTTTATATTTAAAAAATATAAATATATATATTTGTATATTAATTAAACCATAAGAAACAAACAAGAAATCTTTATATATGAAATATCTATATTTTTCTATATTTTATAATCAAATAAATAAAATTTACAAAATCTATTTACCAAATCTATAAAAATAAAAAAAAAATTTAAATTTATGAAGAAAATTATTTAAAAAAAAAATAAAGAAATCAGCGCATTATTGAAAATATCAATAAAAATAGATAAAAAAATAAATATTTTAATTTACATTTTGATTCTATACTCTTCTCAAATTTAAAGAAAAAAAAAAGAAAATGTTTATAGCAGCTTAATTAAAATATATTTTTACACAAATCGACTGAACCTTCCTATAATTTTTTATGTTATTTTTTTTATTAGTGTAGTATTATAAAAATTTTTTTAATTTTAATGATAGACTTTTCTATTAAAAAAAAAAAATCGATCAAAATTTTAAAGATACTATATTTTAATGATTTATTACATAGGCTTGTTGGTAAATTAAGCTGACAATTCATTTTAATTAGTGAAGGTGTCTACGATAATTTTATTTTGGTAATTATTTTTTTGCCAATCCTGAAAATATTAAATTTTTTTTTTGCTTGAACCTTGTTGATTTTTTATTTAAAAATAGCAAATGGTTTCTTCACAACTACTCAAAGTTCCTTTTACCTTAGTTCTCTAGTGAAGAATTATGTTATATTGGTTATTAGTTGAAAAACATTTTTTTTTTTTTAAATACTACATATTACATCAGTATTTATATATACATATATAAGTTATTAAATCTATGTTAATTAATGTTAAATTTCATGAAAGTTATTTGAAAAAAAAAAACTATTGAAAATATTAAGAATAAAAATTGTTAAAATGTAACAAAATGCATATTCAATATAATAGAACATAAATAAACTTTGGATAACTATATAAGAAATATAAAATAAATAAATTGAAGAACTATTGCAACATAACTATTATTTTTGTTTTATTAATTTATTAATTTAGATTCCTAATGCTGTATCATTATAGTGTATCATTATAGGTCTTAGACTTAAGCCATTATTTTGCCATTGACTTACTATTTATGAAATTTTACGAATATGTATGGGGAGGAAGCTGTTGATGTAAAAAAGTATGACAACAAGAAGAATATATTTTAAATTAAAAATTGTTGATAATAATAATTGTGAAAAATAACTTCACTTGATTTTAATTTAAATATTGAAAAAAAAAAATCAAACTGTTTACATACATTCCACGGCATAACATACACATTAATATTGTTGGATTAAATTAACTATATAAACCCCCAAAGAAATAATTAAAATGAATTAAATTAAAATAACAAAATAAAATTAATTTATTTACATATACATACCTATGTTAATTTTATTTAAAAAATCGTTTATTTTAATTGAATTTTTTTTTATTTCAGTCATTCAAAACGGATCGTAATGTTCATTTAAATTGTTCTTCTTTTCGCTTTAATTTAAGCCCGAATAATTCACTTTTTTTATGTCGCAATCAAGGCTTTAAGTATTAATTTTTTTTTTACCATGGCAATGTTATTGAAAAGTTTATATAAAGGGTATTATAAATATCTTTTGGATAATCGAGGTTATTTTTTTTTTTTTTATAATTTTATTGGTACAAAAAGAAAATTAGTTAATTTCTTACAAAAAACACAAAAACGATTTTAAAAATAATGATATATAATGAATACACTATCTGTAAAATTGTTTGCAACATTTGGAATAATATAAGGGTCTACGAAATGCACAGTGCAGGAAAAATAATTAATTTTCAAATAAAATCAATTGTTTGAAAAAGTAGTTTTTTTTTTTCGAAGTACTATTAAGTATTATTAAAGTGAAGAAAAAAAAAGTTTCCAAATTACACCAAAAATAAATCCTTATACTATTTTAGACACGAGGTTGGACGACTATTTGTTTATTGGAGAACCATCGAAAGTAATAATTGTGCTGGCAATATATTGGTTGATTGTAAAAGAAATTGGACCAAAATTTATGAAAAATCGAGAGCCATATAATTTGAAATATATTTTAATGGTTTATAATATTGTTCAAATTATAATGAATTCAATGCTAGCTATTTATGTATGTTCTAATATTTTATAATTTTAATATGTATTAATTTTTAAAATTTTCTTGAAACTTTTTAAATTTTTCTTTCTTTATTCTTTTTCTAGTCAACTTATGTTTTGTTCATTAAATTTAATTTGAACTTATCGTGCATAGAAATTGATTACAGTTTCACCGAAAAAGGAATTACACAAGCTAAATTGACATATATATATTTCATTATTAAAATCATTGACTTATTAGATACAATATTTTTTGTATTACGAAAACGATATAATCAAATTACATTTTTACATATTTATCATCATATAGTAGTAAGTTTAATTAATAAAAAAAAATTTAACAAATATAAATTAATTATTATAAATTCCTAATATAGTTAGATAGTTAAACAACATCAACAGAGATTTTTAAAAATGTCTTTATTTAGTAATTTCAATTCATATTATTTTTTGTTGCTTATAGTGATATTTATTTCGAATTTACTAAATTCGTTTAATAATTCTTTTTGTTTCTTACTATAGACCACATTTAAGTGTAAACATTTTTTTTTCAGGTATGTTTTGGAGCTTATGCTTGCGTCCAATATGCTCCAGCTGGACAATCAGCAATATTAGGAATTATAAATTCATATGTTCATATTATTATGTATGGTTATTATTACTGGACATCACAAAATCCAGAAATGAAAAAAAATATATGGTGGAAAAAGTATATCACACAATTACAGATTATTCAGTTTGCAATTTTGTTTATTAGCTATGTATCACCATTAGTCGTCAAAGGTTGTAAATATCCAAAATTTTGGTCTGCTCTAGGTATAACACAAAATTTATTTATGTTTATTTTATTTTCTAATTTTTATAGAAATGCTTATGTAAAAAAGAAAATAAATTGAAAGTAATCCAACAAAATTAAGAAATTATTTTATTATTTTAAGTGTACATGTTGAACAAATCTAAAACCGATAGGAGAGTTTAATTAAATACGGATTATATCTAATTTAGATTTTATTCCATTTTTTTGCCTGGCTACATAGCAAACTACAAATGACAACTTTTCAGTAATCCACGTTTGATCATTTCTATGCCCTTTTTAATCCTTTTTACTACTTTGATGACTGATCCAAGAAAAATAATTTTTAATTTTTTCATTATAATTTTTCATTCAAACTCAATTAAAATTTTTTTTTTCATAGTTTCAATAAGCTATAGCTATAATTAGGGTTTTTAGCTATATGTGAATGATTGAAAAAATATTAATATTTTTGAAATAATCATGAGAAAATCTTATAAGGGACTGTTCACATATAACCCCCCCCCCCCATAGTAACAGATCGTACCAAATTGGTTATGAGAATCTATGGTAACGTATATGACAAAATACACATAATCGTCACGAATGTAGCGATAAATTATAAATATTTTAGAACAAAGTGGAAGAAATTAAATGTACGTATGCAATGTAAATTCTAAAATTAAAAAGGGTTTGCTCGTATAATCATAATTCAGAAAAAGTGCCCGTTCCGTTTCTTTGTAAATCGTTACGTCAAGTTCTGGTTCTAAAAAACCTAGTGGTTTTTAAAAAACATCAATCAGCTTAATTAAAAATTTATACTAAATTTAGAAATTGTTTAAATAATTTAGCAAAAATCAATGTTTCATTACCATAATATTATTATGATAAAGAAAAACAAAAGACAAAAAATAAACCATCTTCTATATATTTATTCTATTTATCAACCAACCATGTCTATTATGTAAAAACTTAGAATTAAATATTTTTTATGTAGGTACATAATTCTTGAAGTACCTAAGTTTATTAAATAATAAAATAAATAAAAATTAAATTGAATGATAATTTATACCGCGAAATATATATCTTCGAGATCTATGCGGAAAAAATTACGGAAAAAAGTATTAATTTTTTCCGCGTACTAATTTTTTTCTCTCAGGGTTATTATAATATAAAAAAGTTAATGTTAATTCAATTGAAATTTATTCCGCGAAATTTACTTATAATCTTTTTCTATCCTGTATGTAGTTTTAAAAATTAGGGCATAATTTTATATAATATATCATAAAGTTAAATTTAATTGTTCAAAAGTCCATAATCTATTTTTTTTGGGTTAATAAATCAGATTAAATTTAATTTCGTCATATCTGCACATAAAAAAAAATTTTAACATAAGGAATTTCAATAAAAAAATGCTAATTTTATGTATTTTTAAAAAATTATATGCGTTTCACATATATAGTCAAATTTCCATATCTTTAGTTTAAACAGATTTTTGAATTGTCCAAATCATTTAAAATATTTGATATCTGAGCTCAGACGTAAAATTAAATTTTTTGTTTTTAATTAAATAAGTTAAAAGTATGGCTTTAGTATTAGGTTATTTGTATAAATCATATACATATTTGTTTAATGAATATCAAGGTAAATTTTCATATATTTCTTTCGGCACCGATCACGACTTTGTTCTGAACCAAATTGGATACTTTTTTTTCTAATGAAAAGGTTATACCATTAGTAGAAGTGTTATCAAAGAAAAATTAAACAAAGTTGTTGTCTTCATAGTTAAAATGATACGTGAAAATTTTTTTTTTTCGGCAATTGAGACTTTGTTTCGAAACAAAATCGGAGGTTTTTTTTTCCATGGAAGCTACAAAATCGCGAAAAAAAAAACAAGTTGGACGTTTTTTTTTATCCCTCCATCGATCGCGACCAACCCGCGAAAAACCGCATAATTGTATTAAAAACTATTTTTACTCGCGGTTACTGTTTATAGTAATTAAAAATGGGGTGTTTATTTTAATTTGGAAGTTAATAAAAATGTGAATTTTTGTAAATTTCTTCTAGTAGTTAGACGACAATAAATCCTATAGAAAAAAATGTAAACTACATATGCCTGAATACTAATATTCCAGAAGTTAATTTTTTCTCATGAATACATTCATGACAATTCAATTGTATAAATTATCGAAAATAATTAAGATATACAATAAAATTCATTAATATTTTCAATTTGGTTAATCGGAATTGTAATGTAGTTCACTACGAAGTCATATAAATAAATTTAATGAAATAATTTTTTTTTTTTCAATGAAAGCTCTGTTTTATGCTCGGTTTCCACAAAAAATTAAAAAACGGACTTCACGTTTTCATTAAATGTTCGTGCATCTGTCCGTATGTCGTTCACTAGAATGCTTATAAAACTATCAAACTACTTGTCCGATTTCGATCATTCACTTTCACTCCAGACTCCCTGGTTCATATAAAATTTATATATAACTATAAAAAGAGCCTTCGATTGTGACCAAGTATTAAACTGGAAGTTGAAAGTGGAATTCGATGAAAATTGGTATACATGTATGTGTAGAGTACGTTTAGAAAATTATTAAAAATACATTTAAAATTCTGTTGCTTATCACTTTTTTCCATTTTTTTGTAACAAATTGTGATATTTATGGGATTTTTCAAACCCTAAAACTAAGTGAATATGTATATTTAATTACATTATATATCAATAATTTTTTGTTTTGTATTTCCTTTTTTGTTTGTTTTAAGTTTAATTATTTATTGTTGTAACCATAATTTTTTATTTTTACAGATCCTCGAGTTCAAAATTTTCTTTTAGTGGATTCTCTAATACCAGTGTTAACAATTATGATACTTTATTTATTTACGGTTAATAAATGGGGTCCACATTTAATGAAAAATCGGAAAGCATTCGATCTTAAAAATATAATAAGAATATACAATCTATTACAGATTTGTATAAATTTATACATTTTTATTGTGGTAATTGAATTAACTTATTTATGCATATTAAAATATATAATTTATCATCAGCATATGGAACATAAAATTGAATTGTTTTATAAAAAAAAAAAATCATTTTTTAATTAAAAACTTATGTGAACCCTAGACTGACCCTTAAGATTTTTTTTTTTAATTTCGTCATGTTGTTGGATTTTGTTTTTTTTTTTTTTCAAACGAAAGTCTGACGGTGACGACTTACATATTTTTGAATATATTACGACATTATTGTTATTATTTCATAATTTAGAAATGTGAAACAAACTTTTGACTCAAGAGATTCCGATCACACTTATGTTAGGTAATATAACTTATTAACTAGATTTTTTTTTTTTGTAATTTAGAAAGTGATTTTCATGACCCCAAGAACTAATCTTGCAAAAAATAAAAAATTGTATAAAAGCTTGATAAAAACGTTTAGTTTTTGTACATTTTAATTACATGTACAACAAATAAAATATTTTATCTGTAAGGATCTATTAAAATTAAAAATAGCATTTTTTTTTATTAATTCTTATGTATTTCAAATCAAGTAACAAATTTTTAAACATATATTTTCGATTACGAGTATTATTCAGTAAATTCTGAAACTTGCTTGTGACTTTTTTATTGTTGAATTTTATAAAATTTCAATCTTATTGATTTTAGAAAAATTATAATTAATTTTTTTCTTATACTTTATTGTAGGGTGCTATGAATTCATATTTTCACAAAGAATTCCATTGGTCATGTATGCCAATAGATACATCTAATAATCAGCCACACATGCAAAAACTTGTGAAAATTGCTTACATTTATTATTTGACTAAATATTTAGATTTATTAGATACGGTGAGTATATTTGTTTTGTACTAAGGTAAGTAAACTATTATGTAAAATATTTCGAAAAAAAATGATGTTGCAATTATTTCTAATTGCAAATGTATGTCCTCTTGTTTTCTTATTCTATTTCTGACTAAGAAATAGATGCCATCTGTATTCTTTCTTTAATTTTTTCTTTTTGTCCTGGGGTGAAAAGGATTGCTGTGCAAAGTTTTGCGAATGAGAATAAGGTACAGTAAATAAAATCGATAATTGAATGTAAATAATTTTTAGGTGTTTTTCGTAATGAGAAAGAAACATAATCAAGTAACATTTTTACATCTTTACCATCACACGGGCATGATATTTGCAGTTTTTATTTTTATGAAATTTTTAGCAGGTATGTCTTTAAAATTTTTACATAAAAACTTTAATTTTTATACATTAACGACTTAAATTAACATAATATTTTTTTTTCTTTTGCTAGGAAGTCACTCAACTATGCTTGGAATTTTGAATTCATTAGTCCATGTTTTAATGTATTTATATTATTTTATTACTTCATTAAATGATGAATGGCGAAAAATTTTATGGTGGAAAAAATACTTAACTATGATACAATTAATACAATTTGGTCTGTTGGCGATACATTTTACATTACCAATAATAAATAATTGGTTAGTATTATTAAGTTTTAATGCAATCGAAACAAGAAGCATTAAGTCCTTCGCCATAAAAAACCTTAATTCTACTTTCCTGAAATTTATTACGTAATAATTTGAAGTTATGCATATATTAATTCCTTGATTTATTGATTGCTTGATGCTAAGATTCTAATTTAATTTTAATTATAGTGATGAAAATAATATTTTAAAAATTTCTAAAGTTCTTAAATATTTTTGATAAAAAATCATTTTATTTTGGGAATAATATAAACCCATAATTCTAGTTCCTATGAATAAAGGGAAAAACCTTTAATTTTCCGCTTAAAAAATATATGTATCATTTTTTTTAATTTCAGGTGCAAACACTCTTATTTCGTGTCTTTCCTAGGAGTTTCTCAAAATATTTTTATGTTTCTCTTATTTTTAGATTTTTATTATAAAGCTTATATTAAGAAAAATAAAGTACTGTAAAAATATTCAATAAAAGTTCAATGTAAATCAAAATAAAAAAAATATTTCTTTTCAACACAAATTACAGAAACAGCCTTGATGAAAAAAAACAAGAACTTTCATAATCCAATTTTATGTAATACTATAATGAAAAATTTTCTACACCTCCAGCAGTTAATCAATTCTTCTAATCTAATTTATAAACTCTGTGTTAAATTCGTTGCAATGTTAAAATATGAAAATATTTCATTCATCAAGAAATATGCATTATTTTTAAAGTTCGCAAAATTAAAATATTTATTTAAGATAAAAAGAAGTTTTACAATAATATTATATTTCCTAAAATTAAAATAAAGTTTCGAAAAGAACTATACTAAATTTTGAATAAAAACTTGATACACATTTTTTTAAATTTTTATTTCAATGCAAGGATTACACAATATTTAAAATTCAACAGGATAGTTCTTAAAAATAATTCAAAATTCTCAATTTCAAACTCTTAGCCATCGATTTAGTACAGTTGTACAATATATTGTACAGTGTACACAAAAATAAAAGGAATTAATAAAAAATTAAAAAAGTTATTTTCTTAAAGTAACACAATTTTTCCAAAATTTTAACGCTAAGCGGAGGATGATGCTGTATAGCTAAGTAATATTTTTTAAACTATGTATGTTAATACGTTACCTTTTACTGTTAACAATGAAATATATTAAAGTCGTCTCCAAAATTATGAGCTTTGTTTTTTTTTTATTGTACGGAAATATTTGAAATTCACAATAATTTTTTTTTTCAAGAATCTGAAATTGAAATCTTTTTCAACAAAAAACTGTTGGTGGAGTTGAAATTCATTTATTGTTATGATTATCATTTTGAACTACGAACAGTCATAAATGTACATAAAATCAATAGCAAACAAAGTGTAAATTCATAAAATCAATTATCGAGTGTTTCAAAATAAGTTTTTTTGTCAACAAAATAAATCAATTTACTAAACTTTTCCATTCTTTGTAAAAATCGGAAAAAAGTAAAAAAAAAAAACAATAAAAGTTAAGCTCTTGGGGTAAATTCAGACATTTCAAACGCGTGTCAAAGCCTATCGTCTAAAAAACTACAACTAAAAGTAGTCATTTCAGATATGAAATGTTTAAACTTGTTACTAAACTTTGCAGTAAATAAAAATATAAAATGAACGAACTATTTCGTTTATGAAATAAATGATGTAGAAGTGTTAATTAAATTTATATTAAAAATAAAAATGATTATTAAATCTGAATATATGATATAAATTTAAATAAATGTTCTGTATAATTAAAAAACTAATATAACAAAAAAATCTATGAAAATTGCATTAACATCAATCAACATCCTTTGAATGAAAATATAAATCTGATTCAGGACTTATATTTCTGCTTTAAATTTTTAGAAAGGCATTGATTAAAATCCCTGAACTTATCCACAGTTTAGATCATAAAGTTAAAAGCTCTACAAGAAAGCATTTTACAAAATAGTTCACTAACAAATTGTTTAGAATTAATTTTAAATATTGCTTCAATTAAATTTAATAAAAATCAACAACCTTTTGATAAAAATGTCTTTCTACCATTACATAATAAATATAATACAATAATAAAATAACAAAATTGACATATCGAATAAATTATCAAGGAATGATTCAAAACAAAAAAAAAAAATTTGCTATTTTAATACAATGAATATCGAGCTAAGCCTATTTTAGATAAATTGTCACAAGATGGCGTTTTAAGAGTTTGCGCTTGAGCCAACTGGGCGCGAGAACCAAATGCTCGTGCACGTGATATCATTGAATCACCTGAAAATATATAAATACTTATTATTTCACTAAATGTTTTATAATGTTATACATCATCGAGGGCTTATGGTGAAAACATCTCTTCCAACATAAAAAAAAATTTAATTCGGAAAAATAAAAAAAATGAAAAATACTAAAAAATGTCTAGAAAAGTACACCTGGGAAAATCGTAACAAAAGATAAAACTTTCAACTTTAAAGTTTTTAATATAATTCTCTGTAATTAACAGAATATCAAATACTAGAAAATCAAAGCACAATGATGCATGTCAAATGATAAATTTTATTTTTATAAACTTACGATAGCTTCGTTCTCGATAGCAATTTTGTTTCATTGTGTAAATGTAATCTTCTTCCACAGAATTTTCTAACCTGAAAGAAAAATCAAATGAAAATATCAATAACGAAATTAATAATAAGACAAGAAAATGTATACCTTCCCAAAGATCCCTGATATTCTTCAGCAAAATTATCTTTAACAAAATATGGCACTCCTAGATGACTTGTCTGACGTTGGACACTATATTTTCTGTAATACAATATTTTGAAAATCACATTAGATAAATTTTAAGCAAAAAATTACTATACTGGTTCACATTCGCAAACAGTTAAAATATCATATTAGTAATAAATTATTAATTTTTGACCTCAATAGACGACGAAAAAACGGTGAGCTCTTATTCTGTATATTGATTTAGGTTAATTTTTAATGCAAGACATTTGATGTCTTTATTAGTAAAGTTTTATCGAAATTCTCTATTCAGACTACCTATTTTCTGTTGTTAAAATTAAAGTTTTAATTAATTATATTTAGTTAGATAAATGTGGAATTTAAAAATTGAAAAAAGAAATGTAAGGATACCAAGAAGGTTCCCAAAATCAAAGCTCCAAAAAATACAAAATTCAACTTTACATTGGAAAGTTTAAAAAATTAATTTATTTTTAGATCTAAACTTACGGAGTCTGTGATAAACTGTAAAGGGGATCCGATGTGAAAAATGATGACAACATAGAAATTATTATTAGAACCATTATTAAACCAAATGCTATACTCGGTTGTGGACTAGAATCATATTGTTGATAATTTTGCTGTTCGCGATAGTGATGATGATTTTGACCAAAACGTTGTCGTGTTCTTGTTTGTGGTGGAAAACCACCAAAAAATATATTAAATAATTCCTCGGCCGAAATATCAGATTCAAATCCATTGAATGACGTGTACTCAAATGAAGGTCCATGATGATGACGACGTGAGGCGAAATTTTGTCCACTACTTATATCTCTCTTTCCACCATATAAATCATATTCTTTACGTTTCTGAGCATCCGTTAAGGTAGACACAGCATTTGCAACTATTTTAAAAGCTTCAGAAGCTCCTGGTGCATGATTTTTATCTGGATGCAATTGTAGAGCAATTTTTTTATAACTTTTTTTTATATCTGAATCAGTTGTTTCTAAATAAAGATGAAAGATAAAACATATAAGTAGTTAAGTAATTAGTTATTTTGTCGTAAGTAGCAATTAAGTAGTAAAATCTATGACCTACCTTTAGTTATTCCCAATACTTCGTAGTAATCTTTACATTTTTTAATTTTTTGAACCAATTCAATTTGTTCTTTGGTATAATTGGGTTCTGGATGAGCTGAATTAATACCACCATCTCCAAATTTCTCTTTAGCATCGGATTTTCTGTTTCTTATTTCTGAATCAGAATTTTGTTGTTGAGCACCACCACCACCACCAGACATTTTACTTAAATACCTCAATAAATGTTCACTTCTCAGAAAAATTTCGGAATTTTTGTCTGGATATAAATTTTGAGCTTTTTCAAGAAATTTTCTCGCTTTTGAATGATTTGATGAATTTATTGCTTGGACTCCAATTTCAATACATCGTTCAGCTTCATCACGATTTCCTTCCATTAAATGTTTAATTTTTTTTTTAATTTAATTTAATTATAAAGTTCAAATTTTTTTTTTTAATTTTTTTTTATAGAAATTTTTAATTCTTTGATAATTGAAATTCAAAAATACGTAGAACCTAAGCTCTTAATTCTTTTTTCTTTTTTGTTATACCAAAATTTTTTCCTTAATAAATTCCAAAAAAAAAAGACTAAAAAAAATTTTTATTTTATTTTCCACCTCAACCAGAATCAAAAAATTGAAAATTATTTTCGTTCGATTAAAAAAAAAAAGTGAAAGAAAAAACTACAAAAAAAAATCGATCGATAATCAAATGATTTTTGACAGCTATTTTGACCTTTTAGAGTTACCATATAATGTAAAAAATAATTTTTTAGCGAGCGGCGAACAGCGCGGCGTGAAAAATAGATCAGCTATATGAACGTGACCAAAACTTTATAAAATTAAAATGACTATTACCTAGCGTTTACACTGGAAGATTTAAATGAAAATTTTTTTCCCATTATGAGAAAAATTTAATAAAAAGAAAAAAACAATTTTCCCAACCTTCAGAAGCAGAACTCAATCAAAAAATAATTTTATTCAGTACAAAGCTCAGACCTCGACATATTTTTAGTCGCCGCGGATAAGCAACGAAACTTTCAATTTTTGGGGACTGCTGCTAAAATAAAAATTCTAGCTCGCTGACAATCGCTAAAAAATTTGAGAGCAAAAAAAAAAAATCTCGGGAACAAAATTGAAACTTCAATTTCGTCGTTGCTTGTTTTTTTTTTTAAACTTGCGATCACCTAAAAATTTATCGCTGCTGCTAGGTCAAAAAACGTCGCACTAGCTCGAAATTGATGATCGCGTCGGCGCCTGCAAAGCCAGGCTATTTATTAATCCCTGTTCTGTTCAATTTCTAACTCGTATCTCTTGAAAATTTATATGTATTATAATAAGCGTAACCGTATTTGAGTTAAAGTAATTACTTCGGCAAAAATCTTAAAATTATTAGAAATTTTATAATTATATATAGTAGTTATTAGTACGCCTAGAAGATAAAAAATTAAGAGAAAGTACCACAGTTGATAACTCCCTCGTGTAAGTAAAAAGAAATTTGAACTTATTTTCAAATTAATAAAATAATAAACTGTTGGCGGATATGGTAAAATGCGGTGAAAAATAACGACTGAAATCTAAGATCAGACGATTCAGTAAAGACGCGGCTTAAAAACTGAACGGTGTCGGCCTCTGATATCATCAACCGCTTTTTTGAGATATTGTAATTGTAAATTTTTGTTGTTGTTCATTGTTTCATAATTTTGGTTTCTGGATATCTCTGATGTGCATATTTATTTTTTGTTTTGGATTCGCTGCAATCGCAATTGCAAATAGCAACACAATTTGAATTTTGCAATAATAGAAGAAATTTTATCATCATCAAGTGGGTAGACGACTACATTCCATTTGCATAATCGTCCTTTTTGAAAAAAAAAAAAAAAGAAATAATTTTTTTTTTGTTGAGATTAGTAGGATTGTTATTATTAAAATTATTATTCTAGTCATTTCATAATTTCGAGATTCGACATTTTAGACTAGAATTAAAAAATAAAAAAACATAATGTCAACGAAGAGACCTTCGAACAGTCAGTTTCAGGCTGGTTCATCGAAAAGAAGATTTCTTGGCGAGGTTCAGGTAAATAAATTATTGTAAATTTGAAATTACATAGGTTCAAAAAAATATTGTTTACTTTCAGGATAATTCCTTGCGATTATCCCAAGGTCCTGGAGATGAAGCAAATCGTAGTGGAAAACTATTGCGTATTCGTTTATTAAATTTCATGTGTCATGGAAATTTGATGTGTGAATTCAATAACCGAGTAAATTTAATAATTGGAAGCAATGGCAGTGGAAAAAGTGCTATTTTGACAGCGCTAATTGTTGGATTAGGAGCTAAAGCTCGCTCTACAAGTCGTAGTTCTAATTTAAAACGTTCGTTAAGTTTTTAAATATTATATATTATAGGAAATTACCTACGGCAAAGTGTTATTTCAGAGCCGTACCTACAAACATTTTATTATCTTTCACAATATGTACTACCTACCTATGTGAATCGAAACCAAGTCAGAAAGAGGACACTTCTTTCTCTACAAACAATCTTATTATATTTCTTCATACATTATATAGTTTTTTGGGTTTGAATCACTATATCTCGAAGCAACTGTGGCTACCTAGCACGAGATTAACATGAAATCGAAATATCCCATCAGAGATTATTAAAACTGATTATGAATGTAGGCAAAAATTCAATTTAAGATCTAAAGTAATTTTATTTTTAGAATTGATAAAAAATGGGGAAAATTCTGCTGATATTGAAATTACAATATCTAATAGTGGATTAGATTCATATGAAAAAGAAATATATGGAAGTAATATTACAATATGTCGACATATTACATCTTCAGGTGCTTCAACTTACAAAATTAAAGATGATTGTGGACAAATTATTTCAAAGAAACTTGATGAATTGCATAAAATATTATTGTATCATAATATCCAAACAGATAATCCAGTTTTTGTATTGAATCAAGATGCAGCAAGAACATTTTTAAAAGAGTAAGTTTTCTTAATATACCTAGTTCAAAAACTTTTTAAATAGCAGAGGAAAAAATTCCATTTGGCCAAAAAATACGAATGTTAATTTTATTATCAAAAATTTGTTAAACGTAGACTTTGGCCAAAAATATTTTGAAAATACATTACGCCAAATAAATGTTTCTTACTTTTATTTCTTAGAATGGAACCGTCAAAGAATTATCAACTATTTTTAAAAGCAACACAAATTGAAACAATTATCAATAAACTGAATGATTGTGGTATAATGTATAATGATTACAATTATCGTATACAATGCTATCGAAAGGTTTGTATCATTTAAAAATGCATACTTTTTTTTCTAAGGATGTTGCGACTGGGTTATCAGAGAATTCAGTAGATATTTGTTTTCTACCGAACGACAGAATACTAAGAGGAAGTATTATTATTCCTTTATTGGTCTCAGACTTTTAATAACCTGTTTTTGATTTTATTTCTGCAAACATATTATAACTCGATTTTCAATTAATTAATATGACTCCTTTATATACAGTTTAAACAGTTCAAGAAATTAGACTTTTGTTTTCTGAGGCCAAATTATATCAATGCCTAATTTTGCTGATGATTGACACAGATTTAGTTTCAATTTATTTAACTTCCCCTATTACTTTTAAGTAGATTTCTTAAGAAAGGTTTATCATTAAAAATTTAATAAAAATATAACGGTAAATTTCCTCTTAAAAAATTGTAATGTTTTTAAACCTATTTGAATGAAGATAATTTGTTATTTCTCTTAAAGCAATCCGAAATGATGGAAAAGGAATTGGAGGAACTTCAAGAAAAATGTGAGAAATTACAAAGTGCTGATAAAATAAAGGTATTTTTCATTACATACTGTATACTGGGTCCCTTTTAAAGTCTTGTCTTAACCGGCTCCGTGAAGGTGAACTGACATAACCGCGAATGTCATAACCGCGAAAAATTTTTGTCATAACCGCGAAACTAGAATTTGTATGAGTTTCGCGGTTGTAACAAAAATTTTTGTTATAACCGCGAAACTAATTTTATTTTTGTCATAACCGCGAATTCGCGGTTATGACAAAAAAAATGTTAAGTTTTTCGCGGTTATAACAAAAATTTTTGTTATAACCGCGAAATGATAAAAATCGAATTTTTGTGTTTCGCGGTTATAACAAAAATTTTTGTTATAACCGCGAAACACAAAAATTCGATTTTTGTCATTTCGCGGTTATAACAAAAATTTTTGTTATAACCGCGAAACACAAAAATTCGATTTTTTTCATTTCGCGGTTAT
Organism: Hybos culiciformis; assembly: GCA_964007475.1. Lineage (NCBI taxonomy): Eukaryota > Metazoa > Arthropoda > Insecta > Diptera > Hybotidae > Hybos > Hybos culiciformis. The sequence goes on along the minus strand of OZ023275.1, from coordinate 15,197,551 downwards.
AACAAAAATTTTTGTTATAAGCGCGAAACACAAAAATTCGATTTTTTTCATTTCGCGGTTATAACAAAAATTTTTGTTATAACCGCGAAACACAAAAATCGAATTTTCGCGGTTATAACAAAAATTTTTGTTATAACCGCGAAATGATAAAAATTGATTTTTTGTGTTTCGCGGTTATAACAAAAATTTTTGTTATAACCGCGAAACACAAAAATTCGATTTTTGTCATTTCGCGGTTATAACAAAAATTTTTGTTATAACCGCGAAATGATAAAAATCGAAATTTTGTGTTTCGCGGTTATAACAAAAATTTTTGTTATAACCGCGAAACGAAATTTTTTAAATTTTTTGCCATATTTTTTCGCGGTTATGACAAAAAAAAATATAAGACATTTTTCGCGGTTATGACACTTTTATTTTTTATTTCGCGGTTATGACAAAAAAGTTTCGCGGTTATGACATTCGCGGTTATGTCATGTAGCCCTCCGTGAATTTAGCTTATCAAAAAAAAAAAAATGAAAATTATTCTTTTTTGGTGAGCTAGCTTCGCTGTCACTTTTCTATTTTGATGAATTAGTTCACAAAACAAAAACAAATAACCAAACCTAATTTCGATGAATTAAATCATTTTTAATATTGATAAATCAATTCCGTATTATTGATGAGTAAAAGAAACAAAAATAATTACGTTTTTGAATATACTTTAGTCCTTATATAAAGTTTCTGATAATCTTAAACGATTTTGATGAATTATCTAGTTCAAATTTATAAATTAAATTTATTAAATTTTATGATGACTTACTTCATATTCGTTTTGATCAGTTAATTGGTGAAGAGTTAATTTAGTAGATGTTGTTAAATGATACGAAAATTATTTATCTTTTCTTGATAAAAGCATCTTTTTGTGAACAACTTTATTTATTAAAAAAAAAATTGGTTCGAGTACCTATCGTAATTAAATTTTACCGTGTGTTGAAATTTTTATCTTTTTTATTTTTAGGATGATATAAAAGTTTATACTTTGAAGAGAACTTGGTTAAAAGTACTTAATCAAGAAAATGTTGTAAAAAATTTTGAAGAATTGTTGGAAAAATTTAATTTAAAATATCAAAGTTATAAAAAGCGATGTGATAAAAAAGATGCTGCCGAAAAAGAATATCGAAAGCAAATTTGGTAAATTATTGTTGATAAAATAGTATATTTTATATATATATACATTTTTTTTTTTAAATAAGGTTAAGATAAGATATGTGAAATAACTTGTTATTTTATATTACATATTTATTATTTTGCTTTAGCCTAGTATTTATTAGAAATAATTACAAAAATAGTTTGAATATTTAGCATCAAAAAATGGTCTGAAATGGTACAGAAAAGTGGAAAAACTTGTCCAGCAACGGACAGTTGATCAAATGTCATGAAAAACAAATTGTTTTAAACAACGTAAAACCATTTACGACCGAAAATAATCTTTCCAATGAAACTGGTTTCGTCCACTAATACTAAAAAAATTATCAGTTTCAAACAACGATTAGTATACATACATTAAACATTAAAACTTTAATTTTTATATATGTCGATTGTAGATTTAATTCATTATAATTCATTGAAAAATCTTTTAGTTAATAAATCATTGCGAACCATTCAATAAAACTATTTCAATTTTTTTTGCCAAAGGAAAATGGTTTCGACCGTTTCGACATTAGCTTAGCAGCCTCTACTCAATAAAAAAATATTAATTACCAAGAATTTTTTAATTAAAATAACATAGATTTTTCTGATGTAATTGTTTATGATCAAATTATAATTATTTTATTTATTCCAGTGAAATTGGCCAGCAACTTGAAGAGAAATCTACGTCCATAAGACAATTAAATGAAAAAATCAATGCATTCAAACTGGATTTTGAAAATGAAAAAGAAAATTTCCAAAATGAGAAATATAATTACAGTAAAATTGAAAATAAACTACAGCATTTGATTCAACAAAGTAACGAACTTAATAAAGGTATTGCTGAGAGATCAGGAAGGTAGGAAATAATTAATTTTAAAAGCAATTTTTCTTATTATTTATTCAATACTTTTTTTTTCTGTAATTATTGTTATTTCTATGAATCTGTTTATTATTTCAGCCAAATGGAAATCATAGAACAACAACGCATTCAGAATCAACAGAAAATTGAAGCACTTGAAATTGAGTTGCAAGAAATGGACGCTTTAATTGAATCAAGATGCAGAGAACGAGAAATGCTTAACACAACGAAGCATCAGTATGAGGAGAATTTTGAAGGATTCAAAAGTCAACGGCAAAGAGTGATAAATAATTTGAGTGAGTTTGGCTTATTTGGAAATGGTTTTGTACTCCTCTTTGGAAAATGAATCTTATCGCTCAGAAAAAAAAACAAACTATTTTTAAAAATCTTTAATTTCATATTTTATCATTAATAGCTGTAAAAGAGTTTCCGATACCTATAATAAAAAAAAATAAAATTCTGACATAGTGTAACGAATAAGTTTTTCTTGCTTTTTTATAAGTTACTTACTTGATTTAATTTAACATTTACTCATAAGATTTATATACAATGTACAAATATATCGTCTAAGAACAAATAATAATAATAATATATCCAATTTTATCATTAAAAGGTGAAAATCAGCGGGAAATTAACAAAATAAATTCCTCTTCAAAGGATCAAATCCTAGTTTATGGTGAGAATATGGCACAGTTTTTAAATAAATTAAATGAAGCTCATGCAAATGGAAAATTCAATCAACTGCCGAAGGGCCCACTTGGTCGCTACATCACTGTACCGAATAGTAAATGGAAAGGAGCAGTTGAACATATATTATCAAGCTTACTCAGAGTATTCATTATTGATAATCAAAAAGATCAAGCAGTATTTGATTCAATAAGATCAAAATTTCCGAACATGCAAATGCCTGTTATAAGGATGAAATTTTTTTCAAAGGTAATTCTTTTAGCTCAAGAAAGCGAATTTCATAATTCGTTATTTTTTACATTGACTCTAGCCAATAGATAAAATTGATTTTTATATTATAAGTATGCAAATAATATGAAAACTACATCATATATGTTAAATTTGCTCTTTAGATTTTTTTATTTGGTAGTTAAAAAACACCACCAAAATATATTTTGAGTTTTTATAACGTAAAAAGTTGACTTTTTCAAAGTAGTTTGGGTGTAAACTAAAAATTTTTTTTACACTTTTGTGAGTCGTGGCTAAGGTTAGTTTGTTTTTATGATGTATGTGGTGTATATATATAAATATTTATTTAAATTTCTTAGGTTTATAATGTTCGTGACGGTATGTGTTCACCACCTGAAGGAACAACTTTATTGATGAATGAAATAAATTGCTCTGATCCAGTTGTTATGAATTGCTTGATTGATCAAGCACACATAGAAACAATTTTATTGACGGATAATCAAAACATGGCTGTGAAGCTCACATCAGATGAAAGAAATGTTCCATCTAATTTAAAAAGAATATTTCTATTGAATCCATTTGTTGAATACTATCCTGCTCCATTGTATCGCGCATACACATCGAAGATAAGAGCTCCACGTTATATTCAAGTTAATTTCCAAGAACTTAAAAAGTAATTAAATTAAAATATTTAATGTCATTTATAGATATTAATTTTAGAAGAACGTATCAAGAAATTATTTAAATTCTCCCTCCCCAAAATTTTTATTAATATTTTTAAACTAATAAAATATTAATACATTTTTAAAAAACTGTTATATTTTCTCTTCAGAAATTATGAATTGGAAATTCTTAAGTTAAACAAGGATAAAAATGGCTATGAAAGTAGTATGTCAGATTTGAAATCAAAGTTAACTGAAATTTATCGCAAGATTGAGCAACATGGAATTCAATCAAACCAGCAACATATTTTGAAAGAAAAAAAAGTGGAAAAAATTCGAGAATTAAAATCAATTGAATACCCACAAGAAAATCAAATTGATTTTTTGGTAAATATATTAAATATAATTTATTATAAAGTCACAGTATTAGTCATGATCTGATTAATAGACTGAAAATGCTTTAATGCTTTATCTATTTATATTTCTATTATTTATTTCTTTAAAAATGAGCAGGATTTAATTTTTATGTTTTATAATTTTGTCCATCCTACTTATACGAACTTTTAATTTTATTTCACATTGAAGCTTTCTTAAGGTTTAATTAATAATGTACTTTTTGGAATTTTTGAGCTTGCATAACTTTTAATGTATATTTATATTAATTTTAAATATGTAATCTATTAATATTTTATTTACTTAGTAACAAATTCTTTGTCAACAAAAGAATGCCTCGCCAGATATTATTGTATTGAATCTTTAGCAAATTCCTGTACATACTTATTTTTTTTCTAAACGAACTCACACGACTTATTAAAAATGTGTTGTGTAGAAAGCATGAAGAAAACAAAACATAAAGTGATGAGTGAAGTAATCTTTTTTTGATAGAAATTTGTTTACTACTATATATTACATATTTTTTGCTCGTACTTAGAACGAAGATATAGTTGTACGACAAATAAGTAATTATTCTTACGATTCTATTAAAATGCACTTTCCATAAACATTTTTTTTTTCAGAAAAAAGAAGCTGCTGAGATTGAAAAAAAAATTCAAGAAACCAAGAAACTTTTAGAAGAGAAAGAGGTAGAACTTAAACAAATAAATCTAGAGAAAACTAATAAAGAAACATTAGTCTTGGAACAAAAACAAAAATTGGAATTAAATGAAATTGTAATTAACAAATTGAAAGTAAGTATATTTTTGTATTTGAGTAAAGTTTGATACTACTTTAAAGTTCTTTTTAGTCAAATATTTAGTTCAGGTTCAGAGTTGTTTGATATCATGTCTATTTGAACACTGATGTCAAAAGTACTTATTAATATTTATTAATTTTTAAGATTTTTTTACAACTTTGCAATATTTTTTTCTTTTTACGCTCGTAGATTAATTAATAATAATTCGTTTGAGTTGAACGGGCGATTGGATTATTATTTACTAATTATAATTGGATCGACTAGAATTAAAAATATGTCTTCAAAAAAAATCTACTTACTTATCTTATGCCATTTTACGCGTAAGCCTACTGCCTATTCCAATATTTAAATATAAATATTTTCTTTAAGGCTGGAGTTAAAAATCTTAAGTAAATTCAAAAGTGTTATTCTTCAAAGTGTGTTTTTCTCAAAATCAGCTACGATGGGAAACTCAAACTTTGGAAACAATTAACCTGATTTAAAAAATATATATATGCGGGACAACTATTCACAAATTCAATCCATGATTTAATAAATAAAAAATATTTTCCTGTTAATAACATTTTTAGTATACAGCTCGAATATTCAATTTTAATGCATCATTATTATGCATCATTATTATTTTACAAAATTATGCATCATTATTAACTATTTATAATATTTGTTTTATTATCATAGACAAGTGTCGATGAATTGAAGAACAATTTAAGCCAGTTATTAAGTGACGCAAAAAACTGGCAACAACGAATCATTGAAATTGGTGAACATATAAAAGAAAAAAAAGATAAAATTAAAACTGAAACTGAAATATTAAATAACCTAATAGAAAATGCCAAGAAACATGGAGATCGTATTGAAACATCCAAAACAGACGAAAAACTTGATGAATTAATTAAAAAAGCTCAACATTCTATTCGTCAAATTATTTCTACTGACGAATCAATTGATGATCTTAAAATTTTAATTGAGGACAAAAAATTAAAATATGATCAAATAATAGAATTTATTGTAACATTGAGACAAACTTTGGATATGTTAAAGAAATCAAGATTACAAAGATTTAAATTTATAAAAAATTTGCGAAATCATATGGCATTACGGGTCAAATACACATTTGATTTTGTACTAAAAGTTAAGAATTTTGAAGGTGAAATTAATATTGATCATGCTGCTCAAAAATTAACAATGACTGTTATTCCGCGTGACAAACACATTGAAAGTGCCGTGTCAAATACAAAATCTTTATCTGGCGGAGAAAGATCTTATTCAACTATTGCTTTATTATTATCATTATGGTCCTGCGTGGATCATCCTTTTTATTTCTTGGATGAATATGATGTATTTACAGATCAAGTGAATCGTGAAATAATGACCAAATTGCTATTGTCGGAGGCTGAAAAAAAACCCCATCGTCAGTATTCATTTTTAACACCACAAGATATAAGTTTTGTAAAGAGTTCGAATACTTTAAAAATTCATAGATTAGCTGAACCTCAACGATAATGTCCTTTTTTTTCTTTTGAATATGTTTATTTTTATTTGATATTTTTATTTTATTTTATAGAATTTGACATTATATATTATTCTTCACAGTATTATTAAACAATGAGAAATTATATGTTGTGAAATATTTTTTAAAACTTAAATTTAAAATCTATTGATATTCGGTTTCAAACAAATTCATTTCTTGAAATCTTGTGTTCGTTTCGTTTAACCATTAAAATATAACAGAGGTTGCAACAAAATTATAAAAGTTAAAAATATTTTGAACAAATTGTCACAATAATAATATTTTAAAAATATTATTTATTTTGAATTCAATCATTACATGTAAAAACGAGGTAAAAATTTAAGATTATTTTTATTTTGATTGTTTACATAAATACATATTTTATTTTTTATTGAAATATTCCAAATATTTTACATTTTGTCCAAAGTTTCATTTTCGTCATATGAAAAAATAATAAATGTTAAAAATGTTAATTGTTAGAGAATTTCAAATAATCTCCTTCCTACTCAACACTTCTAACAAAAAAATATTTTTTTAGCGCGTATTTCACTTTAACAAAATGTTAAGCACGTATTTATTTATTTTGTCTGACCACTGTATATTGTAATAAATAAGTTGTTCCACTCAAGAAAGTTTCATTAACGAAGTTCTTATGATCTTTGTTTTTATTAAGTGAAAATTTGGGTAAAAGTAATTAATATAATGTATATTTAATTATAATATTGTGCATTTTCCAGTATTTAATGACATTTTGTACCTAATTTATTGTCATAATATTGTCTTTATTATTTTTTTGCTCATTAAAAAATTATAAATGTCAAAACAAAATGTTAAGATTGTTTCATTTATTCAAAAATATTCAGAAAAATTGATTTTTCAGAATATTAAAATTTAACAGATTAATTCCCAAACATACTGTGAAGCATTTTACTACTTGTTCGAAAATCTTGTTCTTATATCGATGAAATCCAATGATAATGAATTTCTATTTTGAATGGATTTGAATTTTCAAACAATTTACAACAGCGAGAGCCAGACTGCATTACAAACCAATCTACTAGAGCAATTATTAAATAACTGTGAATGTTTTCTAATTGCCTTTGGGAAAATGAGAAAACAAAAAGGTTTATCCGTAGCTAAAAACTTAAGACATTTAATATTTTCCATTCTGTATTGTTTAATTTTATTAATTTTTCTTGAAATTATATTTCATTATTCACCAAATTCTGCATCGTTTATCAGTTGGAAACATTCCTGATCCTTTTTGGCAATTAAAAGCATTCGAGAATTCAGGTGAGTTACTTAGAACACCTTTTAATCTTATTCTGCCTGGGCAATGACTGTCTTCCAAAGAGTATTTTGCGCTTGTTTTTGTTAACGTTTCACACCACAGATTTCCAAATGATATGAAAAGAAGTTGTTCATGAGTATAATTAAATAAACCAGGTAAATATTTTTCTTTTCCAATTTTATTTTGTAGTAATTTGTATCCGAAATAAGCTTCTCGAAGACCTCCTAAAATAAAATTATTAAATGAATTTGTTCAGTAAGAAATAATAATTTTTAAAATTACCATTATCTGCTATATTTTCACCTAAAGTCAATTCGCCATTGATCTGAAAAAAAATTTTTTTTGTAGATAATGAAATTTATGTACAACCATAGATTAAGAATACAGAAAGATGGGAAGTTTCATACAACATTTTTTCAGTCTTTTTTGGTATTTTATTGTGAAGGTGTTAGTAAAACTAAATAAAATTCTTTTCATACATTGATAATTATCACGTATTTTATTTTGTTTTACTAACACATTGACTTAAAAATACCAAAAATAATGTTGTATGAAGCTTCCCATCTTTCTGTATTCTTAATCTATGGTACAACGTACATGTTTAAAAGTGAAGGATTAACAGAGTTTTTGGCCTAAAAGAACTAAATTCTATATTTAAATTATAAATAAATACCAATAATATTCATTGCCCGCACATTTATATTTAAGCGTCAATGTATGGAAATATTTTAATAAAAATATTAACAAAGAACTTGGAAATTCGTTTTTACTCTTCACAATTAATAAAATAATGTCTTACATTATCCTCGGCTTCTGGTATTTTGTAAGTGCTATACTGTTTTATGAAGCATTCTGTTCTATTGATATATTCTTTTATAGTTTTTTGGGTCCACCATTGCCGAATATTTCCATCTTTATCAAACATTCTACCACTGTCATCAAACCCATGAGTTAGTTCATGCCCCAAAACTGTTCCAATCGACCCATAATTTAATGCCCTGCAAAATTAAAATTCACGAAATCTAAGCTATATCATAAACAATTTCTTCACTATAGTTACTATATATTAAAATAAAAAGGTCACTTACTCCAATCCCAATTCATAGAATGGATATTGAAGCATTGCGATTGGAACCGCTGTAAATATAAATTATAAAATAACATTTGATATAATTTACATACTTATATAAATATAATCCATTTAATTATTTTACATGTTGTTTTAATTTAGTTGTATAGAAACATTCCTTAAATAAAAAAAATGTATTCCTTCCGCTTATTTTGAGCTGCTTGAGAATAATATTTAATGTTTTGATTTAGTTTTAATTTAGTTGTATAGAAACATTCCTTAAATAAAAAAAATGTATTCCTTCCGCTTATTTTGAGCTGCTTGAGAATAATATTTAATGTATTTTGTTACCTTGTATACAGTATTACGGTCTATGTATATATATGTATAAATAATATGTTCTAAGTGGATAGAGCGGACAGAGTCGTGTACTTCAGTTTTCGCTTTTCAGTTTTTGAAAATTTTATTACTTTCAGTTTGAAAATTCAATTAGTCACATTCAGTTGTAGCAAAGGTTCACACGTTTCTTTTAAGTCAAAGTTAAGTTATCCGATCAAAAGTTTCAGTTTTGTTATATATGTATAATTGTATTGTATGCTATGGCTTAGAAGAAAAAAAATAATTATTACTTATAGCATTGGCTTGAAAAGTGTGAAAAGCATTCACATTACTAGGACTTGTAGCCCATCCAAATTCTGCTGGATCATTATATGTTTGTATTTTTTTCCTATTTTGCCATCTAAGCACATCAATCATATTAAATCTGTTAATAAAATTTATTTTAATAAATTAAGAATTTAAAATCTGTTTGTATGTATAGTGTGTGTGCATAAATATATTATGTTTATAACGAGTAATTATTCACTTACAAATGTGTTGATTCATTCATTTTAACGTCCAAATAATATTGATCCAATTCCGTTTTATTTTTTATCCATTCTGGATAACCAATAAAACTTTTCATATTTGCAGACTTTTCTAATGTTTGTTTTTTTGTCTCTTCGTCCATCCAGGTTGTAGATCTTACCATTTCATTAAATGATTCTCGAATATTTTCTAGCATTCTCCTTACTTTTGGTAAAGTTTCTAGCAGGAACTCATCACTAGCGAAAGTATAACTTACTGCCATTCCCATTAATTTATTAACTCCTGAAATAAAAAGATTATGCTTTAAAATCTCGACAATTTTGTTTTCTCAAAGTATTATAATGTTAAAATATAATATACTAATTTTTCAACATAATATATTTATTACTATGTACTATGAATATCTTAAAATAAAGAGTTGCTTCATAACAATTATAATAGGCAGGTTGTAAGATACCCACCTGTTGCACAATGCAATGAACGTGGCTGAGTACTTTCAGTTTTAGTTATAATTTTTGTGTATTCTGCATAAATATCTAATATGTCAGTAGTTGTATGTATAATTAATTCTTCAATAATATTCCACCAAATATAAAATTCTATATTTTCTACAGTTTGATTTGTTAAAAGTTCTTTAATTAATTGTAAATAATAAATATCACCCAAGCTGGTTAACAATTTTTCATTATCATAATTAAATGTTACATTTGTAAAATTGCTTAATATTAATGGTATATATTTTTCATAGATTGACATAGTTTTAGGTAATATAAGTTCATTTGTAGTATTTTCAACTTCTTTAATTGTTAAATAAAGGAAATCTTGTGTAGGATTTGTTAGATTAGAATTTGATTTTGTTATATTCTCAGCTTGATCTGTTATCTAGAATAAAATATTATTTTGATTAGTTTCTGCTTTATAATTTATATAATGTTGGGTATACAGTACTATATTTTTTATTTTATATCGATATTGCTTTATATCTTTTGTTGAGCTGTGTAACGAAATCTCGATCTTAAAATTCGGTTTTAAACATAGTCAATTGTGATCATCATCATAGTCAAATGAAAAATTTTCCTAAGCTATTACATATTTAATAATTTTTGACACTAACCTAACGTTTAATTTATTTAAATTATTATACCTCTATAATTTTTTTTGTTAGCCGTAAGGTAGCAACTGCAGCATTAACCAACGATTCACTTATATCATTGAATTTAATCGTTGGATCTATTGATTTTACAATAATTAATATAACTTTTTGAACATACATCAAATAAGCATTTACTGATGGTGGGAAATTATTTTTATTTTCTGAGCTTTCATCATTTTCTTCAGCGTCTTCCATTTCTTGAAGATCTTGTGCCAAGCGTTTTTTGGTTAAACGATTTCTAATCGGATCATAGTTGCTGAAATTAAAATCATTTGTAAACAAATAAATTAATCTGGAAAAAAAACAAAGAATTATTTACAATGGTAAAGCTGATGTAGTATCTGGTGTGCCAATTGCAATTTTATTGACACTACCATTTGATGGATCCGAAAATATGTCGAAACCAATTAATATATCCATTCCTAATGCTAATTTAATTTGAACAATAGTTTCAATCCAATTAAAATTATAATTGCTATTATTCTTAGTTTGATTCAAAATTGTAGGAATTATTGGTAATTTAAATTCACTTAGTAGTGCAAAAATCGGTTTCATTCCAAGTAAATTCATTGATTTCGTATTCATACATGCTTTATACATTAATTTTGTTTTATTAACAGCTTCTGGATCATCTTTGGTTAAATTAGATTGTAAATGTTCACGTATCGTTCTTATCAGCTTATTCTGTTTATCAGTGAACCAATCATATGAATTTATACTATCTGGTCTGGGATGTTCTTCTTGCCAATTCCCACATGAAAATTGATAAAAATCTTCGCAAGGATCAACTGTTTGATCCATCGATAACAACAGGGTAGTTGCTGCTCTAAGGCACTCACGTGTTTCACAAACATCATAAGAATATTTTGCTATAAGAAAATTGAATTTACCTTCATATAATATTATGGATAGATAACAGAATAAACAATTTTATTTTTTCTCAGCTAATAATTTACAAATTTCACTTTGGAACTATAAAGAAATAATCAAACAATATCTACAAAAATGAATAATTTCTAGTAAAAAGGTAAAAAATAGTCCTTTGAAAATGAATCTTTCAGAATGATTATTTTTTATAAGGGTATGATGGGCTCATGTTGAAGTAACTGCAGACTATAATAAAATAAATAGCTGCATTTAATAATGAAATTTGGAAAGGATTAAACGGCGTTATCGTGTATCAATTACTGGTGAAAATCTTATATGAAAAAAAAAAGTTCAAAAGTATATAGAAAACTTCTGAAACAGTGTAAACTCATGATTGTTTTAAAGTTAAATTCAATTTATATTTATTTCACATTTATTAAATATACAAAATGAAGTTTCTTTTTTTAGATTCTTCAATAATATTATTGTATTGCCTGAAACCTAAGTATAATTACATATAATGTGTTTAACCTCGTTGTTCTTCTAAAGTCAAGTGGGTGGAAGAAATTAAAAATTAAAAAACTTTTTTTTAAAATCAATTTATAGGTAAATGAATAATAAAAATTTCTACAAATTATACGTACTAACAAAACAATAAATGAAACTATAATGCCATGTACTTTACATAATTTAATTAAATTATTTACGCACATACTTTTTGCATTTTTGCAAAAATAATGAAAATAGTTGGCGATGCCAATCCCAGGCATAATTTTCCACGATGGATTTAAATTAAAAAGTATAATATCCTTATTCGACAATAGTTTCTAATTCCATAACCCTCCGTTGAAAAAGGTCTTTTGTGAGAGCTAACGGACTTAAAAAACAGCTTTAATAAAATTGCTTAAAATTTTTTTTCGATACTAGGAACATATTTTATATCACGTTGGAAGCGAAACTTATTACACTTTAATTTAAAACATCGAAAACATATCATCTAATTCTAGTCGAACAAAATTATTTTATTATTTCTCAATTTTCAATACAAATAAAATATTTGTCTTAGGTGTCCGTCCATGTTTTAATTGTAAAAGTCGGCTCGCATAAATTTCTGTCAGCATAGTACAAAATAAGAAGAAAAAAAAACTTTTTAATTAATTGTCAGTTGTACACCTTATTCATTTTAAATTTTTATTAGACAAGAATTTTAATACTAGTTAAAAATAAAATTATCCTTGTAGATTCTTAAAAAGAATTAATTTTTTTGGGTATGTGTAGTTATTACAATTTCTGAAATAATGTTTTAACTTAGATGGCAGATTAAGAGAGTCTCCAAATTTCAAAAATTATTTATATAACATTATTTCTTTCTTTTAAAGAGAACTTTACTGTTTATATAATGTAGGTACCTAAAGAGAACTTTACTGCTTATATAATGTAGGTACCTAAGTTGAATATACCATAACTTTATGTTTTTTTTTTTTAAATATTTATGAGTTATTGTTTTAAATTTTAATATGAAAAAATTGAATATTAAATTTACCTTTGATTGCTACACAAATTATGGCTATTATTAATAATATAATAATGAATATTAAAATTGCAAAAACTGTTTTATCATAATATTTTCGTCGAAATCTGAAATATTGATAAATTAATTAATTATATACTTATTAAAGTTAATTATTGATTTTTTTTTTAAATATGATAAATAGGTTAAATGTACAAAATAATTAACAGCAGAATATTCGTATTTGCATAAAACTTTTATTATTAATTTTCATACTTTGATTGTACACCAACTAAATATGAATTATTGGCTAAAATGTTTTGAAAACCATTTTTATGATGATGATCTTCTGCAGTTATAGGTGGCGGCGCCCTATCTGTAAAAAAATAAATATATTAGCTAAGTATATTTATGTATGTTGTTATTGAATTATTGAAATACTCGGTGGGATTAAGAATATTATTAAAAAAAAATGTATGATGGTTGTCAATCAGATTGAAAGAATGAGCATGTACACAGAAAACTTTCAAATAAATACTGAAATTTGTTGAAAAATAGAACCATAAAACAAAAACACCTCTCAAAAATTGAAGAGGCAAAAATTTACAAATAGAGTTTCTTTTTTATTTTATTGAAGAAAAGTTCATTCGTTTACAAATCTTTACATTTTTCTTAATCCTTGATTCCAAAATATTGCACTTTTTAGCCTTGGTAAGATAAGGTATATTTACAGTGAACTATAATTTATACTTAATATAGGTGTGTTCAATGTTTTCTAATCTTAATTTGATTTAAATAATAATTAAATAAAATTGTTGAAGTATTGCATTGCAATCATATTTTTTTTTATAATGTTCTTTACAAATTTGTCCTTCCTAGCTCATGAAGCTCATTAAAAATAAATGAATTCATGATAAATTCAATTTTTCTAATTGTTTGCCGTTTATTTTCCCTTATACATATGCATATGTAGGTTAAAAATATATGCATTATTTGTAGTACATATATAATATAATACATTCATATTTTCTAAGTAAATTGCAATTATGTATTTAGAAGGTGGACAAAGCCAAGGTATAATTATAGCCTTTTATTTTAATCAAAATTTATAATCAAACAGATATAGAAATAAATAAACAAATAACATTCATTGAATGATAAAAAAAAATATCTAATTAAATTTTCTATTCCTTTCCATCCTACATGGCGTAATGATTACCATTATAAAAGCTTTGGTAATTCGGCCTTATGAATGTAAAATAAAAAAAACTTTGAAATTTAATCAGAAATTTTATACAAATGTTGTATCCAATTGATTTAAACTGTTTTTGGTTATGGGAAGGGATTGGCAACAGCCGCCTTAAACTATCCATTTCGGTATAATTATTTTTAAAAATGAATTAAAAACATTTTTGGCAATGCAATCTGTATGGCCTTTATTGGTTAATGAATAAAAGCTTAATAATTTATTTTATTAATTTTTACTTTTATACGAATATAATTTTTAATAATTTCTTTCTATTATTTACTGTTGAAAGATTAATGTGTTTTGAGACTATTCTAGAATAATGATAGTATTATATGTTATTAAATCTGTTTTTTAAACATTATTCTATAATAATATACAATTCAACCGTAGGCTTAATTCTATGGATTTGCAACCTTAACACTTTAATAGTGTGTTGATTACGATTTAAGTATTTGTTTATTTAACAATTACCGTGTCTACAACATTTTTGTTTGAGATTATAATATGTCTAATAGAAAACGTGACAGTTCAATGATCTTTCATGAATGTTTTATAAACATTGCATGATTTTCATTTAACCATCATTTTAAAATTTCAGTACTCAAATTTTGAACTCATATTTACTTAGGGGGGGGGGGGGGGTCATTATATTTTTTTTAAGTGCAGTAGAATTTTTTTTTTGTGATGTACATATAGTTTGTGAAGCATTATTTAGATACGTACATATGTTAATAAGTTGATAGTAGATTATTTCATATTTTTTCTAAAGATAGAGCTTATTGTCATGAAAAAGAGTGTAGAAACTATCAGAAATTCGGTTAAAGAAACAATAGACTTCAAGAATCTATATAAAAGTATCAAGAGTCAAAGAAGTTGGACTAAGTTCTTCCTACTATCGTATACATTTATGTAAATTTTGCTATAGGAATCTACAAAAAATTAAAAATTATTACTCATAAAATAATAAATAAATAATTGAATTTTATCGAAAACAAGTGGCTCAAATAGACGGATTAAGTTGAAGAAGCTTGAAATTTATTTTATTTATTTTTTAATTTCTTTGTTTTATTTTATTTATGTGTAAATCCTAGTCTATTTATAATTTGTTATTATTTTAATATTTTTTGGGAAATTTCATGCGTTATCGATTTGTATATGTAACATAGTACAATATGTCACGAAATCCATATTTAAGCACTTTACAGTTCTGAGAATTTATGAAAAAAATCCTAGTAAAATAATATAAATGATATAATTATGTATGTGAATGTATGTATACATGTGTGTACCGAAAGAATTTGTATATTATGATGATGAATGAAAACTATTTGTGTATTATCAAGTTCAATAAAACTTTGGAAGAAATGTAGTGGCACAATTCATTATAGCCATTTATATAAACTTAAGTTAAGATTGGTTTTGATAATCATTTAGATGTTGGTTCTAGTAATCAGACTAACAACAGCGAAAGCAGTGAGTCGGTTAGGTTGATTGCAATACCGCCAAATAAATCAATTTTTTTATCTCGTTTAAGCCCGCAGACTAACTGTACAACTATTTTAGATTACTTGCAGCGTCACTGTATGTTGAACACTGACAATGTGGTCTGTCACAAAATTAGTAAAAAAGACAGTAGAGTTTCTTCATTTAGGCTTGTGGTGCCAAATGATTTGTTTGAAATTTTAATTTCTCCGCGCATGTGGCCTAATTTTACCTTTATTAAGGAATTCATTCCTTTCAATATTATTAATGGTAATAATAAGAATGTTTCTCCTCCAAAAAACTCGCTTGTGCATCCCTTTACTACGAGAACGTAAGGGGATTAAGATCGATCACTAAATCAATTTATCTTGCATCACAGTCTGCTTCATTTGACATCATTGCTTTCTCGGAGACATGGCTCTTTCCTGGCATAAAAGATTGTGAACTTTTTAGTCCAGAGTTTCAGGTGTTTAGGAGAGACAGACACTCCGATATTTCTGGAACTTCCCCTGTCGGCGGGGGAGTTCTCTTTGCAGTTCGTTCTGAACTAAATGCCTCTTTTGTTGAAACGCCTTTTTTTGAGTCATTAGAGGTTCTTTGTATTAAGGTCAAGCTTTCGAAGTCATTTTTGTATCTTGTGAATTGTTATATTCCTCCTGCATCTTCTTCCGATATCTACTGTTTGTTGAATGATGGCTTGAGCTTCCTTGCCTCGCGTTTGGAAGCGGATGATAGTTTGGTGGTTATTGGTGACTTTAACCTGCCTCACGTTACCTGGGTGCGGTATGATGTGGAAAATTTTCTTATCGCCAATCGTTGCTCTTCTGGTGTAGAACGTGATTTCATTGATGGTTTGTCATCCAGCTCGCTGCATCAGGTTTCGGCTGTAAGGAATTTCAATGGAAGACAACTTGACCTGGTCTTCACTTCTGATCCAGATGACATGATGGTTGAGTTGGCTGAGACAGTGATTGTTGGTTCTGATAGACATCATCCACCTCTTTGTATTACCTTTGTGTTTGTTAATGGAGTTGAACCTGAGTATGTTTCCACTTATCGTTATAATTTCAGGAAAACAAATTTCAATTTATTAAACTTTTATTTAAGATCTACAGAATTTCAATCATGTTTAAATACTAATGATTTTCAAGAAGGTCTTCTAAATTTTTACAATTTTATATACTTTTACTTTTCACTTACAGTTCCCTTGGTTAGAGTTAGAGATTTTGGTAGCACTCCACCATGGTATGATCAAACTCTTAAATCACTTAAGTACAGGAAAAACAAGCTTTGGGCTAAGTATTTACATTCACGTGATTTGAATGATTATGATGCTTTCGTGGTTTTGTATGATGAATTCAAGACTTTACTTGAAAGTTCGTATAACGCCTACGTTAGTAAAATGGGTAGTGAGTTAATCTCTAATCCTAGAAGGTTTTGGCAATTTGTTAATTTAAAGAGGAAAAACGACGGTTTTCCAACATCCTTACATTTTGATGGTGTTGACTCTAAGGACTCATCGGTTATTTCCAATTATTTTGCAAAATTTTTTTCAAGTACTTATTCTAGTCAAGCCAATTTTAGTTTAGATCCCGAATATTTTCATTTCTTAGAATCCTTTTCAAAAACCACTTACTCTTCAATTATTATTAGCGAGTTAGAGGTTGCCAATGCAATTGGTGCGATTGGGGGTGATTGTGCGCCTGGTCCAGATGGTGTGCCGGCTCTGGTATTGAAGGAATGTGTTCAATCTTTGGCTTACCTCATTTCACTTCTTTTCAATCGATCACTGGAGTCAGCACATTTCCCTGATTTTTGGAAGTCCTCTTTCATTAAACCTTTTTATAAGAGTGGGGAGAAATCTGACGTCAGAAATTATAGACCCATTGCTAAGTTGTCTGCGTTGCCGAAACTGTTTGAAAAATTAGTTTTCGGGCATTTGTATTTTCATTGCAAACCGTTTCTCAGTGACTTCCAGCATGGCTTTCTGAAAAGTAAATCAACCACCACGAGCCTTATCGAGGTTGTTAGTGATTCGATTTGTAATATGGAATCTGGTCATCAAACTGATGTCATCTACACTGATTTTAGTAAGGCGTTTGATGTCCTATCTCACGACCTCATTTTGTTCAAGCTTGAATCCTTGGGGTTTCCAACGATTTTTGTGAAATGGATCTCGTCGTATTTGAGTAACAGAAAGTATTTTGTTCAATTTAGATCATCGGTCTCAGACTATTTTATTGCTCTATCTGGGGTCCCTCAGGGCAGCCATCTTGGTCCACTTTTATTCATAGTTTCAGTCAATGATGTTGTAAAAATTATCAATCACAGTGTAATTAATGCTTATGCTGATGACATGAAAATATACAAAAAGATTCTCAGCGCAAGTGATTGTATCCAACTTCAAATTGATCTTGACTGCTTTGCTGAATGGTGTACAAAGAATAATTTGATCCTTAATTCTAACAAATGTCAATTCATTTCCTATACTCGCAGGCTCCGCCCGTTCAGGTTTGATTATCGAATAGGTGACTCTGTTGTTTCTAAGGTTGAAGTTGTAAAGGATTTGGGTGTGTACTGTGATTCAAAGCTTAGTTTTCAGTTCCATGTTAATGCTACAGTTGCTAGGGGTAATTCCATGCTTGGCTTTATTAAGAGATATTCAAAAGAATTTAATGATCCAAGGGTGACTAGATCTCTCTTTACTAGCTTGGTGCGGCCTATTCTTGAATACTCAAGTCAAATATGGTCCCCTTACTATGGTGTTGACATTTTAAGAATTGAGTCCATTCAAAAGAAGTTTACTAGCTTTGCAGTCAGAGGTGTACCACTCTACTCAACATTTGATATGTCTTATGCAGAGCGTTTACAATTGTTGAATCTGCACTCGCTTGAGAGGCGAAGAGAGGTGGCTGGTGTCGTTTTCCTCCATCAATTGATTCTGGGAGCCATTTGTTCTGATGTCCTTGGTAAGATTAACCTTCGAGTTGTCGAAAGATCCCTAAGAAGAGTTGATCTTTTTTCCGTTGATTGGCATCGAACTAATTATGGTAGGGGGGAGCCGGTCTCCAGAATGATGGAAGCGGCGAATGATTGCGAGGATGTGTTCGATTTTAATCTTAGTAAAGACTGCCTTAAGAGGAAGCTTTATAAACGGAATAGATAATGATATTATTAATATTATTAATTAATTGATAAAAATATTAATGAGTTGCCAAAGATTGGCTGCAATGTCTGAAGGAGGGAATGTGTATTTTGCATTTCATTTATTTGCATTAATTTTTCTGCTGTTGTTATGTAATTGTGTGTAATTTTTATATATTTATATATCATTGTAAGTGATGAATATTTGAGCTTGAGTTAAGCTAACTAAATAAATAAATAAATAAATAAATAAGATAAAACAAAGTATTTATCAAATTTTAACTTCAAATCGGAATAAAATAACGATTATTGGCCTAAATGGCTTAACTTAACGTAAAGAACAAAGAACATAAAGAATAAAGTCAATACACTGTAATTAATTATTACGACTATTTTTACACAACAATTTAAAAATTTCAAAATTCCACTTACACCCCACATTGGTATGACTTTCAGCATTATGATTTGTATTTCCATTAGTTATATTTTCAACAGTCCAAACTTCCATTATCAGTTTGTTAATTTTTATTGAAATGCATCACATTATATTAATTAATTGTTCATAATTGTCGACATTGTTTTTAAATGTTCAAATATTTTATGTCTTTATTATCACAGATTTTTTTGTTTTATTTTTAAACTTTAGTATTTATATTTTTTTGTAATTTTTACGCTAGTTTATTACTAATTTCGTGAATCATTATTGAATATTATTTTGTTGTAGGTATTTTTTTTATTCCATATCTTTTCTTGATTCGAATTGGTTTTAATTTTTTTTTAATTCATGCACAACACTATGTGCACGATACTATGTAAAATAAGGTAGGAGACACATTTTAAGTAGTAATCGAAATTTTTGAATCAGAACCTTGAAGTATTATTTTAATTTAAATTTGTTATTAAAAATAACCTCAAATTGTCTGCATTCGAACCTACAAAAGAGAATATTCGGTGTTTAACAAGGTGATAATTATTTTTGACATTTTAAAAATTTCTAATAAGAATTAATTTTTTTTTGTAAGAATACTTATTTAACATAAGAATACTTATAAAACATCATAAACATAAATATAATTATATTGAAAATATAATGCTTAAGATTTATCTAAATTTATTAACAAACCAAAGACTTTATATTGTGTCATTATTAAGTCAAATTGTCGATCTCTAATTTAATTTTATTTAACTCAACAAAATTAAATACAACCAAAGCTAAAAATACAATAAACTTATCACTCTGACTTTATAATTTTCTTTAAGACTTGATAAATGTTATCTAATGTTACACCAAAGCCATAATTCAAATTAAAATAAAATATAATGTAGTTCAGAGTTCAGAATAATGATAAAAATTTATTAAATGAAGTTTTTTTTTTTAATTAAATTAAAATTCATAATTAAAAATATTGCCCTTATTTTCCATTATTTTAATAATAAAAAAAATAAACTACTTATTATTAAAGTTTTACCCTAAGGATTGATATAGTAGATTCAACAAATTCTTAATGCAGAATTTTTTTTTTGTTTGTAAAGTTTCTTATATAATGTAAACATAATTTATAATAAATTAAATTTTATTTTTATAAACTTAAATAATTTTAATGATTTTTTTTTTGTAGCTATATAAAAAGCTTTCTAATTTTCTATTTTATTTGTTTATAATCCTTCCGGTTTAACTTAATGCAATAGACTGGATTTTATTATACCTTGTAATATTTTAAGGACCTCTATTTATTTTGTTTTCTAACTGAATTCATATGTGTATATATATGTTGTTAGTTATTATGAAAAAATGTGTATAGTATAAATATAAATATGAGTATATATATACATATATATGTATATATGTATTTGTTTTTTTTACAAACATTAGATGTTGGTTTGCACTATATAAATACACAAACAGAAGAATTGGTTTAACCAAATAAAACAATCAAAATTATTTTATTTTAACTATAAATAAAAATAATTTGTTTTTTTTTAGATTGTAAGAAATCAAAAGGAAAAGCTTTTATTTTTTTTTTTTGTAATATGTATTGTATTTATATCGAATATGTAAATTAGGAAACGTTGAAATAATGCCATGAAAAATACGTTCCGATATAATTATTTAAATATGAAATACCACTAAATAGATAGTATTTAAGGTATGTCTAGCTTGTGTTTTCGGATTCAAACTGGATTCAATTCAATACAGAGGTAGGTATAAATAATAACAAATAAAAATATGTAAAATTGTTCTTTGTAAGTATATTGTTCATATTATATATATACATATGAAATTACACTTTAAAATATAATAAAATTTCAATCAATTAAATGCATAATTTGACATATACTTGAACTATGTTTGCAGAACTAATAATAATAATAATGCAGAACTTACTTATGTATATACTTTATTAATAACCATTATAAATTTATATTATGCAGTTAAATTAAAATTTTTTTAATTTTAAATATTCTTAAAATTCCCGATGGATTGTTAAACATTTGTAAGCAATAAAAATATCATTATATATTATGCTTTCTTTCTGTGAATGAAAGCTTTTCACCCTGACAACCAAAAATTACAGACAAATTAAAAATGTATTACTTTTTACTTTTCATGCAAAGGTATGTTCATGTTCTATCTAATGTACATACATAACATAACTATTATTTTATTTATGATAAAAAGATAATAATCAAAAACTCTCATCCTCACGAAAAAAGAATAACAAAAAAAAAAGAACGAATAATAATAATAATAATAATAATAATTCATAAATTTTAGTATAATATGAATATGGATATTTTTTCTTTTCATAGTCAATAAAAATTATTTACTTTCTAACTTGGATATAATTTTATGTTTACACATTAATTGACATACAAATTTTTAGAGGACAACAAACTCAAAAATAAAAAAATCTGATTTATACCTAATATGAAAAATATGAATAAAAAAAAGATCTTTGATATTGCTTTAAGATACTACTCATATTAGCATCACACTAGCTCAGCAAATTATATAAATATTTTTATATAAATATATAAATATTTTTTTAATTATTTTTCAATTTGTTTATTTTATTTTAAAATTTTAAATTAAGACTATACCAAATGCAAGTGTAAGACTATTTTCAACACCAATTAAGAAACTTTCCGACTTGGCCTCATGAATGATGTGTTATTTATTCATTTGATAATTTTTGGGCAAATCGTTTTTTTTTGTCAATGTCTTTTGTTAAATAATTTTTTTCATTTACAGGGAAATCGATAATATCGCAAAAAAAAACAATTTATATGGTGATTATGATACTATTATGATTTGGTTTACAAATATTTTCATTGTTTTTTTTATAGTATTGATTTTATAAATATGTTATGTTTTGTTAATATGGGAAAATTATAAATAATATAATAATAAATTTATAGAAAAAATATCGAATGATTTGAAAAAAAAAAAAGGAAATTAAGTTGAAAAAAAGTAGAACAGAAAACTTAGCTTAATAGTTCACTTTTGTCGTTCACAATATATCATACTTAATAGTATGAGCTTGAATTATTTTTCTTGGCTTATGCTTGAATCGATTAAATAAACAAAGCATAGGTATAAATATATGATTTGGATAAGCTTATGGTTACTTTGAGTTGAATAACTAAAACATAACTAAATCATAATTCAAGTGAAATCAACATTGAAAATGTTCTACCTACATATATTATGGAAATTACGTAAATTTCCTTACCGTATTTTAATGCTATAAAAACGAAAAAATACACCTGCGTTATAAAAACTAAAATGCATTGAAATTTGTAAGTAATTGAAATGTAATTTAAAAAATGAAATTATTAATACATATCATTATTTAATATTTTATTATAAAAATTATGTAAATTTATTGATACTTTTTTCCAATTTATTATGTTAATTTAGTTTAATGTCAATGGCAAGTAAATATCATGTATTAATATTATAATATAAAGTTTATAAAAATTAAATTCGTATTTTATATGTATTTGATTTTATGCGTTATATATATCAATTTATTCCACCTAATTAATTTTTAGCCCGTTTTTCTTCAAAAGTGAAAAAAACGAACTATTTTTTTTTATAAAGCGCCGTCTGTTGTGCACTTAAATCCTTATGACTAAATTACTTGGCCAATTTCGATCGTTTGAATGCCAAAATATGAGTATTCTACAATATTTTCATATAAAATTTATATTATTTTAAATTTTGGAATGGATTCTGTATGTGGGAAGATGGATATCGATAAAAGAAAATTAAAAAAATGGAAAGACTCCGATTGTGTCCAAGGACTCGGACTAAAAGCTGAAAATCGATTTCCGTTGAAAATTGGTATATGAGTTGATACAATTAAAGAAACATTAAAAAAAACTTGGTACAGAGTGCGCGATATTAGAAAAAATAAAAATAATATTCCGGAAATATTTCAAATCTAGGACAAATTTACTTTATTCGTCCTAGATGAAATTAAGACTGCGCCCTTTTTATAATTTTCTTCAGAATTATGAAATTTCGTTTTTAATTTTTTTTATCTTAGTATTTTTTTGTTAATTTTCTTTTTGCATAATTTTACATATCATTTGTATACACAAGTGTTTTGTAATTTCATTTTTAATCTTGACTTTAAGACAAGAAAATAATTGTTTAGCATAAATTAAGGGGTTTGTTATTTGTGTCAGAAAAAAAGAAACTATAAGCATTTAAGTATCAGAAAAAAAGAAACTATAAGCATAAATTGTTCGCTAACCTATAAAAAGAAAGTATAAAAAGAAACCATTGATTAGATAGATAGACAACAAAATACATTCGGAATTTAAAATTCAGAATTTGAAATTCTTAAATTTTTTAAGGGTGAAGCACAAAAGATTGTCAACAAAGTAGTAGTAGTAAAACGAAATAAAATTCTTTCCACATATAGAGAATTTATCATGTATTTTATTTTGTGTTACTAACACCTTCAAATAAAAATACAAAAAAAAATTGTATGAAACTGATAATCCTTTAATATTATTAATCAATGGTACAACTAATTTAATATTTCTTCAAAAGTAAAATTGGCCTTATAAATTCATAAGTATAAATTCAAATTACATACACATAAAAAAAATTGTCTAAATTATTGGCCTTCATCCGAAAATAATCTGAAATTCTGAATTTAAAATTCGTAGTATAAATTGGACATAATGATATTTCAACTACATGCTCTGGGGCGTGTATTTGGAATTCACAACAACAAAATACATTTGAAATTCAGTGTTTCAAATTCTTTTCGGTTGAATGCCTTATAATCTTATATGTTTGTGAAATAATAATATTTAAAATTTTGTATGACTATAAAATATCCGAATTTTCATTGCTTTTTTGTCATTTCCAATGAGTAATAAAATTAAAATACATATTTTCAGAAAATATGTTACCTACATATACAAAAATTTTTTATGCATAATTATTAATTGAAGGATTATTATTCAAATATTTTTGTTTTGCAAATATTTTTGTATTGGCTGTTATAATGTTATTTTTTAGTTAATTTGATTTTGCAGCAGCCATTTTCGTAAATAAATAACAAATTATATATTAATCATAATGTGTATTTTGCTAATATGTATTTCATATCGTTTATTAGAAAATAATCAAGTACCACAACTATTTTTTTTTTCAGAGTACATATTCTCTTTCTTTTATTCTTAAATTTTTTGTTGGTAATACAAGTATGTACTACAGTATTATTCTACCAAAAACAAAATGTTTTCGTTAATTTTTGTCAAATATTATTCCTTCCATAGCTGATATCATGCATAGTATTTTCATAAAAATGAATATTTGACTTAATGCAATCAACTGCAAAATTTTGCATAAGAATGATAATCCTTGCCATATCATATAGAATCAATAAATCAATCAATCAGAAATAATTTGCACGGTTAATAATCATTTGAATAGAAACATAATGTGAATGCATTCGTTACATATATGTATGTCATAGCATGGAAAAAAACGCATACTTTTATTTTTTAATATATCTGTTCATATAATTATAACAATATTCGATATAAAAATTTTGAGAAACTCATTCGGTAAAAAAAAAATTTCTATATATACGTAATTCTATTTATCTATTTTTTTAAAAGAAAAGCAATAAAAACTATAATTTATAGGTTTAGCAACTTTTGCCACAATTCATTTGCTAAACAATGGTCAAAAAAACAATTTTTAGCTGTGACAGTTGTGAGATTTTTGTGATATGTACATATATAAAAACACCATAAAATAACGCAGTTTAAGTTATATTATTTCAGCTTTATAGCGGATTCTCCGATAAGGTCTTTATTTTTCCAGTGTATATACAAGTAGATATACAGTAAATAATGGGTTTGAGGAAGCAGATTCATCATAGTACATATATTTTTTTTCTTTTATATATATATAAATTTAATGGAAATGATATATCAAAATCATTTTTTTATCAAATAAAAGGAGGGTGAATCGTTAAAAAAATATTTTACGTTATGTTGTGCTTTTCTAAAAAAAATGTTATATGAAGTTAATTGATAAACAATTTTTTTCTCATAAAAAATAAATTAACTTTTATTTGGTTATTCAGTGAATATAGTCTTGTATAGTTTACTATACAAAAAAGTTATGGTCTATCTAAAAGCCCGTAACTCTATAATTATAATACTATAAAAATATTATATTGTTGGTTACTTTTTATTTTTATCTTTAATATCTCAAAACAAAACAAAACAACTTAATCGCCAAATTATATATTTTCATAAATAAATAATAAAAAAAAACAATAAATAAAAACCTATATTAATTTATGTACATAGTTCATTTCGAGTGAGTCATTTTCTATAATTCATTAAATTGTAAAAATCCTAAATTTTGCTTGTTTCTTTTTTTGTTTTGCTTAGTCTTTTTTTACCATCCATGTCCGAAACCATATCCTGAACCATATGCAGGAGCAGCATAAGATTTAATAACTGGAGCAGGTGCTGCGTACACGGCTGGAGCAGCATAAGATTTAATAATTGGAGCAGGTGCTGCGTACACAGCTGGAGCAGCATAAGATTTATAAACTGGTGCTGGTGCTGCGTATACGGCTGGAGCAGCGTAAGATTTAATGACTGGTGCTGGTGCTGAATATATGGCGGGAGCAGCGTATGATTTATATACTGGTGCTGGTGCAGCATATACGGCTGGTGCAGCGTAAGATTTAATGACTGGTGCTGGTGCTGAATATATGGCGGGAGCAGCGTATGATTTAATTATTGGTGCTGGTGCAGCTATTACGGCTGGGGCATGAGCGACTGCTACTGACGGTGAATGCACCTGTATGAAGAAAAATATAATAATGATATTCAATTTGTAACATTTATTTATGCTGCAATTATCTGATAACAATTTCTTCTTATTTAACAAAAAACGATCCAATCGATCGAAAATTATATTTTAAAATATTATATTGACTCACTTGATGGAAAGAAGAATAACTTGTTGCAGCTGCAACTGGAGCATGTACAACGGCTGGAGCGGCATAGGTCTTAACAATTGGTGCTGGTGCGGCATATACAGCAGGTGCTGCGTATTTAACAACTGGAGCAGCAGCTATAGCTGGTGCTGCATAACCAAAATCATGTCCTAGATATCCTGCATTGCACACAGCAAAGAATAATGATAGTGCGACCTAAATATATAGTTTTTAAATAAAATAATTATTGAGATAAACACAGTTTTTTCCTCTTAACAACATTCTGTTTGCTTTCCACTTTATCACATGAATTTTTCACATAGTACATAGAGATTGTGATCGAGAATTCCCGTCTCGAGAAATCTCGAGACTTTTAATATTTTAATGTCTCGAGTCTCGAGAAATTTAAATATTCATGTTTCGGGAATTCTCGTAGTCTCGAGAATTTTTTTTTTGTCTCGAGAAATTTAAAAATAAATTCTGTTCCAAAATGTTTATGCTTATTTGAATTTGGATTTTATATTCTGTAATTTTAATATTGCAATCAAATTTCCTAAAGGGTAATAACTTATAATATTTCAAATAAAGCAACGCCTACTCAGAATGAACGCAATTTTTGGACAGCGGGAAACTTAGTTTCCAAAAAAAGGAGTCGTCTATCAGATAGAACTATAGATGCCCTTTGTTTTTTAAAATGTTTTTTTATGAAAAACATTTCCTTATAAATTTTATTTTTTTCACTTTTAAAAGAGTGTCTTGATAGCTATAGCCCTGTCCTTATTTGATTGCAAGTCCTTTTTTTTTACAAAAAATATACAAGTATATTTAAAGCATATATATTATTTAATATTGTTTTTGTTCCTACTAACAATATTTTTGTTCCTACTAACAATATTTTTGTTCCTACTAATAATATGGAGTAATATATTATTCAATATTTTTTTTTCCTAATATTAGTGAATTAGTTATAAATAAAAATAAATAGTTTTCCAATATTTTTTGTAATTATTTGAATTTTATTTTATTTTATGAAAGTCTCGGGAAATCTCGAGACTCTCGAGACATAGAAAAAAAAAATCTCGTATTCTCGAGACAACAAATATAGCGAGACAAAAAAGTCTCGATTTCTCGAGACATGAAAAATGTCGGGAAATCGCAATCTCTAATAGTACATTAGTACCTACATAATAAAATATTTAAAAAATTTTGTAGCTAAAATTTATCCAGAATTTGCAGATGAAAGCTATTAAAAAACTATAAAACCAAAATTCATCAAAAAAAATTATTTTTGTAAAGTATGTATTTATGAAAAAGGGTATAATGATACTTTTTGTTCGAAATTAATGAACAATTTAACAAGAATTATATAAATAAATGAGCTTTTTGTATCATAAATTGGCAAAAAATCATCAAATTGTTCCTTTTATTACATATATAATTCTAAAGTTAAAAAAAAAGAATACTTACATAAAACCTTACCTAAGTATGTAATAAAAATTTTTGAATAGAATTTATAAAAAAAAAAAATATTAAAAAATTCCTAGAAGTTGATTAAAATATGTTTCGCAAGCAAATTATTAATTCTTTTTTATGTAATTTAAAAAAATATCATTAAACATTTTTATTAAATTTTCCCACGAACTATGATTTTACAAGAAAATAATTTTTTAAGTTTTTAACACCGCCATATCTTCTTTAAAATGTTTAAATGTAAATAAATAGTATTTTTATTTAACAATACATAATTTAAACTTCATTATCATTTGAATTTTGGAAAACTATGTGATAAATTTTGTTCTAAAAGTAATGAAATATAATAATATATGCTTGTAAAATTTTATCAAATAATTTTAACAAGAGAAATACTTTTATTTTTTTTATATTATTTAAACCTTTTAACATTATTTAACCCTTTAATTAAAATCTATTATAATTATTTGTTCAATAATTTAGATAATAAAAGTGCAAAATTTTTTTTATGATGTTTGTTGTCATTAATATTCTATATTTTTGGTCCTTAATAATTAACTCCGACATAAAAGTATCTAAATCTACCTAATTTAGTAATCAGAATATAAAATAGGGTCAAAGCTATGGCTCTGTATTCTGAATTTTATCGGGTTTGTAATGAAATTGAAAGTAAATACGCATAATAAAAAAAAACACATATATAAAATAACATGAAATTCAACAGCCTTAATCATTTCGAATGTTGACCAAAAACCGGAAAAAGAACTTTATCTTTCTATCGAAAATCTTCCGTCATTAAACAAAACCAAGTAACTCCTTGGTTTTGTTGTGTCCTTTTTTTTTAAACTATTTAGCTTGAGATCTATTAGGGACTCCAACCGGATTTTTCATTTCTGTTTTCTAAGTGCTTAACAGCAAAAAAAAAAAACAAGTATTCCTTATAAAAATTTATGAACCAAAACGCGAAACTTTAATTTCCCACGATTGAGATTATTGAGAAAAACATAGTTACTTGGTTCTGTTAATTAACAGGAGAAATGAGCTTATACATTTAAAAATATATCTTGCTATGTAAATAGATCAAATCGAAGTTGTGGATTGTACTGTAGATAGGGAGATTATCTTCTTTTAGGGAAGGTAAGTTGGCTCAGAAAAATTTTAACCTTTTTATTTTTATTTTCATTTATTTTTTTTTTTTTTATTCTTCTAATAGAGGAAATTTATGTTTTGTGTAAAATAGAAAATATAAATTCTATTTGACTACAATAAAAACTATAATTTTTATGTTGCAACTTTTTCTATTTTGAAATTGTGAAATCCACATATTTCCAGAAAAAAAAACAGTTTATATTTAAAATATCTCTGCTAAATTTTATAAATTTAAATTATTTGGTTTTAATTTACAACACTTCCCTGGTCTATAATATTGCAATGATTTTCATAGTTCATGGATATCAGTTATCAAAAAAAATAAGTGTTAAAATATTGTAATAAATATCGTGCCACTATATCTGATAAACTTTGAAATTTGAATTATTATTAACGAAGAATTTATTTTTCTCATGAAATATTGATCATTTATGTGTAATTAGTTTTGTAATAAATATACTACTATATGTGTTCAAATAATGTTATCGTCCTTGCATCTACACCAGGTTTTTCAATATTTCCGTGATTTTAAAATGATTTCGTGGAGCACAATAATTGGTTGAAAAATTAATTAATATAAATAAAAATAAAATAGCTTAATCAAATTTAGTATACATTGAGGAAAAAGTTTACGATAAACGTAGTCACTATTCTTACTTTTAAACATAATATTTTATTCTTATTTTACTTTTTATTATTTTCACATATAAATTGGTAAATCTAATTTTTTTTTTTTTTAAACTTACCAAAAATTTCATTATTATTAAAAAAATAATTGTAAGTAACACAAAATTAAATCTGATCTGATTAAAAGTTAATAAATAATTACTCACTTTTATCTAATAAAATTTGTCTTATATACTATTTTTTTTTTCTCAATTAAAAATTATTTTTGTGCAATATTGGAAGATATATATTTTGAATGCAGTTTTTATTTAAAAAAAAAAATCCCTCTCCAAAAATAAAAAACAAAAATAATAAAGTAAAATTATAAAAGCTCAAAATGTCTAAATAAAAAAATTTTTTTTTTAATTTTATTAAAAAATAAAAAAAATAAAATGAAATAAAATATAAAATTGAATAAGAACATTTTTACTATTATTAAGAAATTATTTTCAGATGATTTAATTTATTATTTGATTTCTCAAGTTTAAGGAATGCAATAAATTCACGAAGAATTTTTTGCATGTACAACATTACAAGATTAAAGCCAGTTTAAGAAAAAAAAAAACATATATGTATCTATGCTTTATTTAGTTTATAAACTCCATCAGATTGATTTATGTTTTTGTTAAATTTCTTTTGAAAAACAAAAGAAATTAATCCGAAAGAAATCTACCAGGAAGCAATATTTTTTACCACATTTGCATTGCCAACAGTCAGCCCGACTTATAAAATTTTCAATACAGTGCGAAAGAATAATATATTTTCGATTATTTAAATGGTCCTGGATATTTATATAGAATTATAGAAAAATCCATACAAGTATTTCTGAATTGGGGTATCAAAATAATATTAATTTAAAATAATGTAAAATTTTAAATACCAATTTAAGCCTTGTTTGAGAATCCTCAAATATAATATTAGAAACAATTTTGTCACCGAAAATTGTTTGCAATGTATTTTCAATAAATGATTTGATTCAAATTAGCATTAAGCTTATATACCTATATATTTTTTTATTAATATTTCTTTTTATATGAATAAGTTTTTTTTTAGGTATATTTATAGTAATGTACTTTTTGTTAATGTATTTATCTATACGTAAAGTTTTTTTTTTATGGGACCTACTTTTCTATATTTTTGTACAATCTTACGAATACAAAAAAGGTTTTTTAGAACCTAAGAATCACAATTCCATTTAGGGTTACATGTTCATTTAACGACAAAAAAAGACTTTTAAACAAAATAAAACTTAACAAAAAAAAACTGTGCTATACAATTCTTAAATAAAAATTAATATAACTTCGATATATAGCCTATTCTATATAGTATCTTCGAATAATAATTTTTAGGATTCTTTGATTATAAAAATTTACTATAAGTATAGGATTGAATTTGATAAGGAAATGATACTTGCAATCTTTAAATTTTAAATAGTTTGCATGGACTATAATGTATTTATTATATTAACAGGTAAAAAAAAAACATTTGCATTCAGCGTCAAAAAAACTTCAGAGCCTTATGTGAGAGATTCATCTAAAAAATGTTTTAATATTTTAAGAGATAAAATATTTAACATTTCTGTACCAATTGCCCTATATAAAATGTTCAAATATAAGAAATACCACGAATTGTATATATACCGATTAAATAAATATTTTTCGTAGTAAAATAAAATATGTATATACTTGAATGCAAATATGAAGGTGAATCATTATATAAAGCTCCTTTCAGATGACGGTACTGAATCCAGAATGTCTGCAGACGAAGATTCTGTACGAAGGATACTGTATATACCTAGCACAATATAGTATATAATAAATAATTATATTTAGAATAGAATGTTTTTGCCATAATCAAAAATTAATATTCCATTCCGAATGTTTTGTGAAAAGTTGTATTAAAGCAAGTATAAAAATATGTTTTTAATTTATATATTGAATACTCGTGTATCTTCGTCTGAAAGAGGCCCAATTTCACAAAAAGATATTTTAAAAATATACAGAAAAAATTAAGAAAAAAAACATTAAAGGAAAAAATAATTTGTGAAAATTGTGCGATTTTAAAAATATAATAAATACATTCATAAGAATAAAATAAAAGCTTATTTCAAAAAATTATGAATTTTATTTGATCTGATCTCCTTTACAAGCATTTTTTTTACGAGTCGTTTTAAAAAATAATATAATGGGAAATATATCAAGATAAAATTGTTGCGATAAGATCCATTTTCGATTTAATCAGCTATATACAAACATATATTGATCTTAAAATCTAATTAACCATAAACTATGTAGGTATGTTTTAAATTGTATATTTATATGTATATTATACGTTTGGATTTATATATAATTAAAAGCTTGCGGCTAATTTTATTGACCTCAAAAATGTTTATCACTGAAAAAAGAACGTAAATTATGCAATTTTCCATATAAAACATTTTGTTTTAAAAAAAAAAAAATTAGTTAAATGAAAAATTAATCGAAAACAAAATATAAATTAGAATAAGTACTACATACGCATCCTAGTGGGTGTTACTAAGAGCAAAAAAAAAATATCATTTTTCATTTAATATTAATTCAATAATTCTATAATACTAATATTTTTAAAAAATTTAGAAAGGATTTTTGAATATCAAACTTCGTAGAAAAATTTTTCTTCTATTAAACTTATAACTAAACTAAAACTTCATTTATTTTTAAGTATAGATAAGAGTGCAATAGGTTAATTAAAAATCTTTTTTGGTGCCAAAAATCATATTTTTTTCAGTGTTTCTAACTATTTCTAAACAGTTCTTAATAGTCCAAGAGCTCGCAACGTAAGAAATCACGTGATTTTAGCAAGGCTCATTTTTTAATATAATGTTCCATGCTACGGTACAGGACGAATAAAGGTAGTCTGGCTGTCAGACGAAGTTGCGTTTACCCGTGGGAGCAGAACCAAGTAGGTAAAAAAAATGCAAAATTACATGAAAAAAACAGATTGCTTTTAAATGACATAGGTCTGGCATCCATTTAGCAACGGTATTTCCGTCTGGCAAATTGGATGTAGTCTATATAAGATCCAATCTATAACATATAAAAATTTCAACCTTGCTAAAATGACGTGAAATTGTTGTTTTTTTTTGTTATAAATCAAGGTCTGACACGGTCTTAACAACTCCGAAGCCGTCTGGCAATGATGCATTAACATTTCATATAATAAGCACAAACAAATGACATAAAAAGAAATCGTGCTATTATCACGTAATTTTGCATTTTTTCTTTGACCTACCTGGATCTGCTTTCACGGGTAAACGCAACGTCATCTGACAGCCAGACTACTCTTATGGGTCCTGCATCGTAGCATGGAACAATATATTAAAAAATGAGCCTTGCTAAAATCACGTGCCAAAATCGTTGCGAGCTCTTAGACTATAAGAAATTGTTAAAAAAAACTGCAATTCAAATTTGTATCAAATTGTATCATGAGAATTTCTAAACTTATACTTTAATGTAAGTGGGTAAAATTCGCTTCAATTCAATTTGAAACCGAACGGGACAAATTCAAATGTCATTAATGTAACATTTTTGTAATATGTTTATGTTCACTAATCGACTGACTATGAATAAAATAAAAAACAAATTAAAGAAATTAATTCTGAATTTATATTTTTCATAACATTAATATTTTAGATTTATATTATGTAATTTATCATGTTTAAAAGATATAAAAAAAAAGATAAAATTAATAAAAAAAAACAAAATTATAATTGAATTTCTTAATTTATACATACCACATTTTTATGTGGACTATAATTATTTATATATATAAAATAAATATAGTTTTTTGTCAAATTCAAAAGTTCGATAAACTTAATGATTATAATAAACTAAAAAAAAACTGCATCATATTAGGTATTTCAGTAATTTTATAGATGTTTTTATAAAATCATGAAATTAAAATAAAAATAAAAATTATTTTAATTTATAGCGGTCGATGGTATATAGCAGAACAAATAACTGAGTGATGTCATAATCCAATCTGTATCAATTTTAACTAATTTGTGATTATTGTGGGAGAATTAAAGTTTTAACCAAAACCAGAATAATTGAATTTTTATATGCTTTTGATTATAAGTTTTTTGAATTGCTAGAACACTATAACTCTGTGCTGTTTTGAGGATTATTAAAAATTTTATGTAGAAAACTTGAAATCTTGAAATAAATATTTTATAAATATATTATATTATATAAACATTAAAAGAAATCAAATCTAATCAAGTAGGTAAAAGCGCGGATTGCAATATAATGTAAATATATAATACATAAAATATAATACATAACTGTTGAACATATTTTTAGTTCTTAGTAAGAAAGTTTAACGATGTACGTGTACATCAGGGAAGGTAATGATTTTAAAACTTTTTCACATATATTAAAACTTTTGTACTTCATGGGGAAACATGTATGCCATTTATATTTAAGTTTGAAGAAATTACATGAATTTTTTATTATTTTATAGATTCTTCAGTTCTTAAATTTAATTTAAAATTTTAAGTTAAATTTAATATATATTTAAAATTTTTGCACCTGTCATTCTTTTTAAAATATTTTTTCTTAACTTTTTTTATTTAAAAGTTAATACCTAAAGTAATTTTATTATTTACATTTTGTACAGAGGTAATAATGAAAAAATGCATTACAAAAAAAACTATAAAATCATATGTAGTAGAGATAAAAAAAAGATTGATTTTTTGTAATAATAATTACTTTTAAATTTTTTTTTATTACTTCATAATTTATTAGTTATTTATAATTTATGCTTCTAAATTAAATTATCAATAAAGTATCGTGTTACACTTTCGAATTGTTTGACTTAAGAGGGTTTTACGTGAAGATATTTTTGAGAATTTTAGATTTTTTTTTATTGAAATTTATGAGTTTAAATATATATAAAATATTTTTAATAAAAAAAATTAAAATGAAGAAATATTAAATGAAAACTAATAACAATTGTTAGATCTAGATTCTGTTTAAGAACTGGGACTGAAGCTATAAAAATGATTTTAATGAAATGTTGATATACGGATAGAGATCGATTGCAAGAGCCTAAAAAGAATTTTGCACTAAAGTATTTTAAATTGAAATACGAAAAATGGGCTTTGACTTCATTTGCTTATTTATGTTCTCTATATATTTTTTTAAGAATAATTTGACTGATGACAATATGTTATTTTATAATAAAATGGCAATTTAAAATGGTTAAGATTAGAGCAAACAGTATATGAATATTGAATATTGGTAAGAACTCTAAGTCTAAATAAAATCGGATGAAAAATGTCATTAATATTACTTTTTTGAATTTGTCATTATTTTCATCTTTATCAAAATTTTTATAATCTCCATTAAGTCTAGTTATAAATAAAAATAAAAAATAATATTTAAGCACCTCTATTTTAATTTCTATTTTAATAATATCAATGCAAAATGATTGATCTAGTTTTTAATAACAAGTCAGCAGATATTAATTAAATTTATAATAAAAAAAAAATAAATATTTATAATGATAGACGTGTGTTTTTGTCATCGAATGTCATTAGACACATCATAATATATATATTTTAGCCAAACAATAATTATTATTTTGCTATACAATGTAGAATGTAGATAGAGGCTACCTAATATATTATTTTAATTGGGTAAATTTAATTTATTTGATCATAACTTTCATATTAGCATTATTATTATTATTTTTTAATATTGGTATCTCAGGCTCAAATTATTCCTTCATTTTCTCTCAAACCTTGATATTTTTGATATTGCTTCAAGTATTTTAAATCTAAATGACAATTATGTAAATGTTGCAATGTATATTCATGTATTTTTACATATATAAAAATTTATGTAAATTGACTCTGCCTTCTCAAAATGTTGTTCAGATATTTATAACAAAATATGGAACTTTAGCCTATACACAACTTTCAACACATTAAAACACAAAATAAATTAATACTACCCTATTATTAAATAGTAACAAAAATAACTTTGAAATTAATTATTACAACTATTATTTTCAATTTGTTGCGCTACTATTGAAAATTAGAAAATTTTTATGGCAATTCAATGGTTGCAAGGTAAAACTACTCTTATTTGTACACTTTAAATTTAAATCTTTCTTATATGTATAAACTTATTATTTTTGATTATGGTTTCATCTAAAACTAAATATTGTTTATTTTAAGGTGCGTGTCTATAAAATATGCTTCATATGTGTCTATGATTGACAAGACTTAATATCAATTTAATTTTTGATAATAGTTAAAATGGGTTAAAATTTGATAATTAAAACGAAATTTTAATCTAAGTATAAAAATAATTACAGATCTCATATCTAATTAATTTTGTACATATTAAAAGGTAATAATAATTAATATTACGATATAATATAATTAATAATATCATTATATTAATATTACGTAACTTTAATTATGGGAACAACTAAACAAATGAGTAGTGTTGAACATCAAGGATTGTACCTATTAATTAATAAAAATCTATGACAGCGTTATTACAACAGCATATACCTGTAGTTACAAGAACATCATTATATCTAGATAAAAAGTATATTCGTTTACAAGACAAAAGCGATTATATTTTTTTCTGATTTTCAAAATGGATACAGTGGAGAATAAATATTTTATCCTGAACCTTGATCGTTTTAATAATATTTTTAATGATGACAAACTGTAGTATAGTTATACGTACATGTATATTATGTATTTTATTATTATAGTAAATTGTGGTTTAAATTTAATTAGATATTAGGTATTTTTTGAGCACCTTGATTTTAGTTATGCCTATAAAAAGTATTTTTAATTTTATGCCATTAGGTAAGAACAAGAAAATAAAAGTAGTATTTATACATATTTGTACAACAAATAAAAATTAAAAATACAGTGACGAGATTATTATATACATACATAGAAGTTAAATGGATGATCAAAACTGACATTTTTCCGGCTTATATTGAATTTTATTAGATTATTTGAAATGAATTAAATTTTCGGTTGTTAAAAAACGAAAAGAGACTTCGAGTATTTTAAAATGTATGCATTATAGAATCACTAAGATTATTATAGTTAAGTCACAGTGAAAAATTTGATTGTTAAAGGAAATAATGATGAACACCATACTAAACTAATTGATAATATTCCTATGCAGTACCATCATCATCATCTAATTTGATGCCTATTTAAGGAGTTGGAAAAGTTTTTATCAATAAAAGAATTTTACTTTCTCTCGAAAATAAATTTTATTCTGATATACATATATACAAACATACATACACAACACCCCATTATACATTATAATATACTATAATATCTTTATTGTATATAACATTGAAAAAATTAAATAAACTCTATAAATTTTAATTCCTGTTTTAAATTTTGAGTCGTTGGTAATTTTATTATTTATTTAGAAGCAAAAAAAATATTTCAAAAACTATTAATTTTAAATTTATATCTATATATTTTTTTTAATCTTATATTCCAAAAAATTTTAAAAAGAAAAAATGTTTTACTATATTTGTTTTAATTGAAAATTTTTGTGGAATTTATTAATTTATTAGTTAAAATTACTTTTTTCTTCTGAATTTTTTTAATAATTTTAATTCTTACTCTTAGAATTGCAAGTCGCAGCGCAAAACATCAGTTTGTACACATCTTAAGGTAATTTCAAGATAATTAAAGGTTTATAACTACTCATGATAATGTCTATAATTACATAATTGCTTAATTATGATTGAATTACGTAGATGAAGGATTATTATATTTTTATTATTTGTACTTACTTAAATTTAATATGATTTTTTTTTTATTAGAATTATTATGTAATTATTCATTTTTATATATAAAACACAATTGTTTTATTTTGGTACATAAATTAATTTTAATTTTTTATAATAATATAGATAAAAATTTAAAAACAAGTTGAATTATATGAATTACTTCTGAATAAATTGGATTTTTTACCATTTTTCAAATCAATTGTTTGATTTGTTTCACTACCATCAATAAGCTCATTAATAACGATATGACTACATGTTTTCACAATATTAGAAGTTTTCAACTCATCAGCATGTTGTACGGGTTTTTGTTCATTTAATTCGTAGCTTGTTCGTTTTTCATCACAAACATGAAATATTTCTTCATCATTTGTTTTATTATCAAAAAATTTTCTATTAATAGAAGTTTCATTTTTCGATTTGGTACTGGTTGTAGAATTTGATTTAGTCATTTCTAATTTTGTACAATCAGTTTCAACAACATTTTCGTTGCAATTATTTTCTAATGTCATTATTTTAGTTTTCTTGTGTAAATAATTGGAAGTACAAAGTGCTACTTTTCCTGGTGCACATTTAGTTGTTATTGTATCACTGTAAGATATTTGATGAACAGTTGTGTCTATAACAGTTGATTCTCTAGTATAATTTCGTTTTTTCCATGTTTCACGAAACTTTCAATAAAAATGAAAAAATAAACATTTTATTGTGTCAACAGCTTATATATTATTAAATGAATAATGTAAGTAGTATTACTATAAATGATAAGAAAGACATGAAACTTAAAAAAAACAATATTTTTTTAATTAAAAAATTTTAAAAATTCTATTTAAAATTTACAGAATATTCATAAATAGTTATTATCGTTAATAGTTATTATTTTTTATTATAGAATCAAATTCATAATTACCTGTGTATTACATCCAGCATAAATAATTGGATTGTAACAAATGCTCGACTTGGCTAAAAGTGCAGGTAGTACACCCATTTTTGGTGTAATTATATTTTCAGGTCCAAATTGTATAATCAGTGAGAAGATTGAATATGGTGACCAAGCAAAAAAAAATCCAAAAATCATTATTGCTACCATTAAGGTGATACGTTTTTCGCCTCGATTTTCACGACCCATGCGCAAAGCACTCTAAAGCAAAATTTATACATTTACATTTTTATATATTTTGCAATAATAAAACATATGTTAGACAATGCATATTATGTATATGAATAGAAATGATCATATAAGTATTACGATTTTTATTTGTTTTTCGTTTTTATTTTAATTTAATTCTATATTAATTATATAAAAAAATTTGATAGCCTGTATGTTTTCTTCTTTTTTTTTTTTTGGAATCTAAATATCGTTGGAACTAAAATATCATATGACCATCTATTTTTAATAATTTGCTGCACGAAATAGTATTTGTTATATATAATAAAGTTAGTAATTCGTTGTGTTTATAAATAACAAAATATTTAATTTTTAAATTAATTTTATTTTATTTACTTCACATATAGTATTTAAATTTTTAATTACAAATTTTAAACGAAGGTGTACTGTGTTGAATGATTTGGTTATAAAAATATTATTGAAAAATTTTTGTTTGCGAAAATTTTATTTTTAATTTGCAACACAGAAGCATAGCGGAAAATAGAGAATATATTGGATAACAAACAATTCTCTTACAATGTTTATTAAAAAATATACCATATATAACATGTAGTACATTATATAAATATCTATACATTCATCAAAGGAACGAACGTACGTTCAATATTGAAATAAATAAATAGAAAAATGAATTGACTTTTTACAATTTCTGCTACATTGGAATTGCTTACCACATTTCCGCAGTCGATTGCACCTTATAAAAAAAAGTTCCCATTGTATTGAAATCGATTTTTTTTTTTACCAATTTAAAAAAAAACTTTCTGGAACTATTTCTGTTCGTATTTGTTCAGATAAAGTTTTTAAATTTTTATTACTTTAAAAAATCTTTCAGATTTAAAAATGTATATGATTATTGATTACTATATATTTCTTAAATACAGGCCATCAATAGGTAAAAATGCAAAGACTATTAAAAAAAGTTTAATATAATTTCTAATGTATATTTTATGTTTAACTTTATTATGATTAGTAAAACAAATTTAAATTTAAATATTTATAATATGTTTTGTACACAAGTGCAATGTATGTATATAAATTTCATAATATTTTATTAAAAAATACTTAATTGTCCATGATCAAAAATTTTTACCTTGAGTAAATCATTCAAATTAAGAATACTACATATTATTTTTTTCCAGAAATCTCGATGACTATAGTCCGTCTATCTTACAACCTTAATAAAGTGAACACACATTAATTTCTATTTGAATTTTTCATTTAGCTTTTCCGGTACAAATGATTTATACAAAATTAAAGTTGCATTTTAGCGCAAGAATAAACATTTGACGTAAATTAAAATCTCGTTACACATGTGTTTCTTATTATATCGTTAAAAATCAATGAGGTGGAAACTCTTGAATTTATTACACACAAACATCGGATTATGTGAATTTGATTTTCACTTTTTAGATATCGGTTTTTGATTTAATCCTTTTTAATTTATTTCATTTCATAGAACGAAATATAGTTTTTAATGATATATCTAATTCTTTTAAAAATTTTGAATTTATTTCCATATTTTCCTAGTTATTTTTTTGCAACAAATTATTGATGATGAATACATTTTCTTGAATTATATGTTTGTAGGTGTTTGTGTTATTTCTCAAAATTCCCTAAAATCCTTCCAATTAATATAAATTCTTCAATATTATCAAAAATCATTTAAAAGTCCTAACTATACACAGACAGACTGTTATAATAGTAGATTACAACACATGTTAAGAAAATTTGTTATTACAACGAGTTGTGTATATACACAAGAACACATGCGCACGAGCACACGCGTCAATACTTATATCACGAGACCGAAGGTCGAGTGATATAATATTGACAAGTGTTCATGTGTTTTTGTGTAAATACAGAACGAGTTATATAACAAATTTTATTAACATGTTTTGTATACTGTTTTAATGTGCATGTGAGAGGTAGTTGCAATCAATACATTTGCAATGCAAAAAATAAACAGAAGTTCAAAATAAAGTAAGTAAATAAAATTAACTTAATACGGAGAATGTAAATAAAATTTACTTAATTAAATAATTACATGTGTATTGACGCATGTAATATACCATTTACCGAGCTAAATTTACGATTGTAAATACAACTTACCGATCACATGCCCATTAAAATAATATACATATAACTGACTGACAAAAATGAATATATTTTTTTATAATTTTTGTGTGTGCTTTTTAATGCAAATTTTTTCGAAATAAATAAAATAAAATAAATAAAACAAACATCATAGCAAAATATTTAGATATTTTTATTTGCAGCTGGTTGAAATTTGTATTTTATCCACGAATATCTTTTATGTTTATGTTTCAATGTGTTATTAAACAATAACATATATTTTCATATAAACACTTTTTGTTAATGTTTTTTTAATTTTTTAAAACTCAAATAATAAACTATAATTGATCTGATGGAACAATTTAGTCGTTTTTTATACAGATAGATATATATCTTATTTTCCAAAAATGTTTTAGTTCTAGAATTATGGAGTTTATACGTATATGTATGTATATACAAAATTTAAATATTTCAAAAATTTTCAATTCAATATCAATGAACAATCCAGATTTAATTTGCATTGTTCATTGTTAATTAATGAATATTATAATTTTTCAAATGTACATACACATTATGTAACCATATATTTCCTTTTTCTGTACTAATTTACATAAGTGCATTAGATATCGTCGTGTACGCAAAACGTTCATGCGAGATTCAAAGTTAATGAATATTAATGAAATCAGTGACAAAATGTTAAATGATGATATATAGAAAATTTATGAAACATATTCAAGTAATTTCAAAATAAAAATAAAAAGAAGAAAATTTTAAATTTTGCAAAATGATAAGATGACATAATTACCTGTTTCATTAAGTGTATAATATTGATATAACTGTACATTATCACTATAACTGGTACAAATAAGCCAAATACAAATAAATATATTATGTAGGATGTTGCATTAGAATTCTTTGTTTCCCAATTTATAGAACAACTATAAAATTTTTAAATTTAAAATAAATTGCTTTTTTAGTATAACTAAAAGTTAAAAATTTTGAAAAGTAATTTAAAAACGACAAACTTTTTGTTTAATATTACTTTATCTTTTTTGAATATTGAGACAATGTATTTGTAATAATGAATATGTACAACATACAATATATATATTTATATTAATTAATGCACTGAAAAAAAATTTCGTTAGAAAATCAACTATAAAATATAGAAAGAATAATAATCTTCTGGCAAAAACTTGAACATTATAATAAGTTGTCGAAAAATGTATAGCAAAAGTTGCTATTCAAAAATTATATATTTTTTATTGTTTTTCATGGCGAAAAATAAATTACAAAAATTTTCTATAATTTTAATGTCAAATATGGATATAATCGTAAGAACAGACAAAACTAAAAGTACGATATATTGTTAAAGTCATTAAGTATTTCGATTTCATCTATGTTTATTTATAAATATCAAGCCATATAGAAAGAAAATGTAGCTGCCGCATTATTAAATTAAATATATTACTTACTAGGTATTATTTTAGTCAAAAAATGAAGAAAAAAATACAACCCATAAAAACAAAGTTTTTGATATAAATCCTTTATTTGCGAGGCAATTGATTTGAAGTTCATATAAAGGTGTGTTTGTGTGTGTGAGTCTGTGAGTCTGTGATGCCCAAGTATATTGTTATCGACGACAAAGTGATGTGCAAAATTTAAGCTCGATTTGATACCGGAAATTGGGTCTATTTTGACTTACTAAGTTTGCAGACCAGGTGGTGAAGTTTATATAAAGGTGTTGTGTGTGATGTCAAAGTAAATTTCAGTTGGATTGGATACCGGGAAGGCGGTCAATTTTAACTTTCTAAGTTTGTGGAAATGAAGTGAAGTTAATATAAAGCATTTAAAAACATAACAATTCTTAAATAATATTTATAAATTCAATATAATCTCAAATAAATGAATAATAAAATTGGAA
Organism: Hybos culiciformis; assembly: GCA_964007475.1. Taxonomy (NCBI): domain Eukaryota; kingdom Metazoa; phylum Arthropoda; class Insecta; order Diptera; family Hybotidae; genus Hybos; species Hybos culiciformis. The sequence goes on along the minus strand of OZ023275.1, from coordinate 15,154,847 downwards.
AATTCATAAATCAAAAATAAATACCTTATATTTGCGGCTTCGTTAACATACGCTCCCCAACCAAATAATGGTGGTACTGTTAATGCTAGAGCATAAATCCATATAAATATGATAGATATTGTAGCTCCGCGTTTACTAAATTGTCGTGAGGATAAAGGAAATTGAACTATACAATAACGTTCGTAAGCTAATACGGTTAGCGACGTAATTGATGTTATTCCTGAAATAAATTTTAGAAAAAAAAAACTGAATTAAGGAATTATGTGAAAATTTTCTCAGCACATGACGTCGTGACAGTTTGAGTTTTAATTAACTCAAGAATTCTTGACAACTTTATGTATAAAATGAGATATAAAACTGATAAATTTATCAAATAAATATCAAAATTGTAAATTTATTCATTTGCAGAATATATTATTTTCAATAATTATATACTTAATATAATATGTATATAAAAATAAATGAAAAAATTACATACCTAAGGTTGCCATAAAAAATCCATATGATATGCACATAAATCTACCGAATATCCATTTGTGCGAAAGTGCGGCAGTCAGTGTCACTGGATTACCAAATATTGATACCATAAAATCACAGCAAATAACATTAAATAATATTATATTCATTGGTGTCCATAATTTTAAATGTTTACACATAAATATTATAACAAATAAATTAAGTGTAAAACCAAAAAATCCAATTAGAAATAATATAAATGCTGTGACATGATATTCCCATGGTTCCATATATTCAATAATACTACTAACATTTTTCTCATTATTAACTAAATATTCATTTAATTCCAGATTTAAAAAATTTCTACCACTATCAGTATCATTATTATTATTATTATTATTATCACTATTATTATTATTATTGTTATTATTATGTATATTATTATTATTACTATTGTTGATATTATTATTCTTGAAATTTATTTCCATTTCAAATAATTTTTAAGAGTTTATTAATAAAATTTTCATGGGTAAATTTAATTTCCATCATAAGGACTCTTTTTCGATGGGAATTTTCTCTCACTATAATGTAGAAGATAATGTTTCTGGTCAACTTGAATAAAATTATTTATTTCTTTTTAAATCAATATTATTATTAATATTTACACAATTCTTGTTTTGATTGTACATTCATTCTGATGTATTATGATATTTGGAAAACTATTCAAGTATATATATTTTGTACATGGGCTTACTACTACGTGTTATTTACCTATATACATAACTTATGAATCATATTCAAATTAATTTTATTGATGAGTCGCGCAAAAATCTATGAGAATGCTATGAGAATAAAATAACTATTAGAAATTTAATTTAATAAATATACTATTATTAGGTACTTTAAATTTGTGTTGTGTAAACGAATTGTAGTAAAAGTTGATATACTCAAAAATAATTCTTTTAACTTAGTGCGTAGAATATAAATTACAAAAAATATTTTTTTTAAACAAATTGAGTTCACCAATTTTCTTGTCGAATATTGCTATACTCGTAAGAACAGAATAAATTAAAAGTTATTTTTCCTTGATATAATAAATAGTAAGTTAATCTTACAAAACTTATCTGGTACTGGCGCCATTTGACTTATCTACAGAGATATACAGAAATTGTAGCTACGGCCGAGAACTTTCTGTTTTTGAGTTAAATTTGAGTTAAATGTTTGATTTTTTTTTTGGTATTTGATAATTAAGGAAAGGCGCTCAAATCCATAAATCGAATTTTTTATATAATAAATCTAAATAAAGATCACGAGCGTAAGAGTAAAGTTATTTGTTGAATTTAATTTTTTCCTTATTATATTCTTATCAACTCAAGGACTTCTTTAATTGTTTTTATAGTATTTAAGAAAAATGGAAATTTATTATTTAAAGAAAACAAAAAAAAAAAATAAAATAAATTTTAAATTCAAAGATTTAATAAAAAAAAAACCATTCATTGTATAGTTTCATTTATTTTGAAAATCAAATATTAAAAATTTAACATTACAATCCTCCTGATAAAGGAAATAATTAAATATTTAATAAAACAAAATAAAAAAAAAAACAGAGTTAGTTGTCTATAAAGAATAGAATTTTTTAAAAATTATTTGGTTATTTCTATATAAAATAAACTTTCATTCATTGCATAGGTACAACATAACTTATAAATTTTTAATTAAATTGCATACTATTTATATACTTCAATCTTTTCACAATTATTTTTCATGTACCGAACAAAATTTTAGTTTTTCATATATTTGTTTTATTATTAATTTGTATTGCATATTATTTGGATATTTAAAATATGATTTACCTGTATTTTATTTATTATAGTTAAATTTTAAAAATATATTTTTAAGCTTTTGAATAAAATTCGTCATTGGTTTTTATATTTTATCTACAGACGAGCTATAATAATTACAAAAAAAAGCTTATTAAATATAGGTACCTCAATTTTTCAACAAAACTTGTGCGATAAATTTGAAAATAAAATAAAAATTATTTAAATTTTTAATTTTTATAGTCGAACAAAAGGTAATTATTATGTAAAAAAAAATTTAAAATAACATTCATTTAATTTTTTTAATTTTTTTTTTTTTTTTATAGATATTTTTAAATTATAAATAAATATTATTTATTTTTTCTTTGAAATTTAAAAGTGGTCTTATATAATTGTAAAAATTTACATTTTAAAAATCTTATTATTTTTTATTTCAAACCATTTAATGTCAAACATTGTAATGGGACATAATTTCAGAAATTTTGAATATAATCAGAAATTTTCTTGAAAGAATTTTTTACATTTAAGGTTCATAAAATTTACATAAATTTTTAAAAAAATAATTTAGAAAATATTTGTATATCTTGGTTAGGAAGCAATTACATGTTTGTAAAATCCAAAATAACAAAAAAAAAAATAGATTAACAAAAATTAAATAAGCTAAAGACAATTTGTTTTGATTTAATAATATTTCAAATCATTGAGGTTGAGGAAAAATTTGAAATCTGTATATTTTTTCTATTTTCTTGGTATATATTTCATTTGAATCGAAGTTTTTGTTAATTGGCAGCTAGGAAGTTCTATTTAAGATCATTCATAAGGCTTGGGTCAGAAAACACTTTAAATTTTTTTTTTATACAAAATCAAATTCGGTACTTCCAGTCCGAAAACTAATTGCTTTTAATTGAATTCAAATACGGAAAAAATATTTGATTCTTAATTTTAGTTAATTAGTTTAAGGCAAATGGAAAACTGAATTAATATGGAAATATTCTCTTCTAGTCAAATATTACAATTTTCAAATCAAATTCAACTATATTTTTCTTCATAGTTAGTTATAATAGTTAAATAAAATAAACATTAAATAACTTATTTAAATTTTTTTTTGAAAATATAATAATAAATATAATAAAAATATAATAATAAATAAATTAACTTAAACAAAATAAAACAAAATAACAATAATCCTGCACACAAAGCATCCATCATTTTCTAAATCATTAACTTTTTTTTAATATTACTTTGAAATTATTACGAGATATTTTATATTTACAAAAAAAAGGGTAATTAATATTGATAACAATAATGTCAAACGCAAACATTCATATATTTACGCCTGAACGAAAGTTCGATATTAATAAATTACAATTATATTATAAATTATAATTAAAGGAAACAAGTATAGTAAAAAATTTAGAGAACTGAGTAAACTCCTTTTGCTTCAATTTTTTAATAAATATATAAAAGTTTATAAAGGACATCCAAACAATAACAGCATATTCCAAATTTGACAACAAATTATTTATATTAGACAACTTTATCTTATTTTGTTCTTATAGAATAATTTGTAATATAAAAATCAAAATAAATTTCACTATAATTAAAAATCAATTTGTTCAAAAACTTCCTTAAAATTTTTTATTTTATTTTTTTTAATATTATAATAGTCGACAAATATTAATAAAATGCCATATAATTTGGATTGAATAATGCTTGAACAACTGCAAACATATATATATATTATATATATGTAAACGTAAAATTATGTTATATAGTACAGTACACGTAAAATTATGTTTTTCTCGAAATTTTTAATGAAAAAAAAGGAGAAAACTTATTAAAACCATAAAAAAAAATTAAATGTCAGAAAAGTTAATTTATTTTTACCACTTTACCAGCTTATAATATAATTGGGCTTATTTTTCCATGAAATAAGAAATATTTAAAGTTCTATTTTGTGCATATAAAATGTTACATTAAAACATTTATTTTTCACTTCAATTTTTTTTTCTAAATTTCGTTTCATACATTTTTAAGTATGTTCTTAAAATTAAAAGCAAAAACCACTCGGTGTTTCAAACATACATGAAAAACTTTTTTTTCCAAATTATCTTATTTTTATATGGTTTCTTCAGGGACTCAAACGACTGTGCACTTTTTTATTTTAAATAAGATGTTGCATAAAAAGATAAATATACATTTAATGTAACATTTTATATGCACAAAATAGAACTTTAAATATTTCTTATTTCATGGAAAAATAAGCCCAATTATATTATAAGCTGGTAAAGTGGTAAAAATAATTGCATAACTGAACTCACAAGATACAAATCCTATAGAATATATTGGACAATTTATTTAATGTTTTTTTTAATCTGTTTTGATATACCTTACATATTTATTTCAAACTAAAAATCTTATCTTTGTTTTTTTATATTCCTTTAACATAGTTATTGTTACCTATTAAATGCCAGTTCAATAAAATTATTAATTTTCATTACTAAATTCAAACATTTCTAAAGTGCAAATTGTGAACAACCTGGCCCTGGGTATCTTTTAATTTTAAACTTCATGCTCAATGATTCACATGTTTGGTCAGCAGGTTCGGTCAACATGCATTACATGCGAGAATCAGGTCAGAAGAAGTTTGTTCGTTTCTCCTTTCGTGACAGTGATAACTTCATACTCTGATGGAAGAGAGAAATGCAGACCTAATTTGCATACAGCAAGTGCTGCAGGGTAATATATTATCAAAAATTATTCTGGATTAGGTTAAGATCAGAGTGGTGAGTCATCCGATAAAAAGAACAGTACTGTTTGAGATTGATTTCCATCCTATTTAATAGGGTCTAGATTGAGATAGAATCCTGCAATAAATTCGAATTTAATATAACAAAAGAAAGTTTCAAAAAGTGTGACAACTCAATACAATTCTCTGCAGATTGAAGGGAATTTTAAATTTAAATATAAATAGAAAAAAATAATCTTATGATGTTAAAGTTGGAATACATATCATATCATCCATATATTTTTATGTCAGTAATTGTTGCCATTTCAATTTCTGATTTCTAACACATAATTTTGATTCTTGATAATATTTATTATAATGTTTATTATCCGATATATTTTAATTCAATAAATAAGTATCATTTTTTTTTCTTGTGATAATATAATGTATTATGTAGTTTTTATTCTTTATTTAGCTAAAGTATCATAGTCTAGTTATTTTATTTCGTAATAATAATAAAAAATGGATGCACGCCATGGCTCCATGAATTTTGACCGCATGAATTATGACCGCGACTGGCGGTCAAAATTCATTTTCAAAATGAATTTTGACCGCGCCTCAATTTAGAAAACAAATGAATTTTGACCGCTACAAAATGTGCGGACAAAATTCATTTTTAAAATGAATTTTGGCTGCAACTCAATTTAGTAAAAAAATGAATTTTGACCGCGGCAAAATGTGCGGACAAAATTCATTTTCAAAATGAATTTTGGCCGCGACTCTATTTAGAAAAAAAATGAATTTTGACCGCGACAAAATTTGCGGCTGTATTATGCAGAAATAGTTTCATCAAAAATATTACTTAACAAATATTGAAAATAAAAACAGCTTTTTCATACATTTTGTACGGCATTCTTTTGGAAAAGGCCTAAAATCATTTTTAAAAAGACACTATTTATCGTATGTGAGTAAAAAAGATAAAATATTTGTGGGGTAGACACAAGGGGAAGGGGGGGCAGCAGGGCGGCGGGCGGGAGGTTGGTCAGTGGGATTTGCGGCTGGCGCCGCAAATCCCACTGTCCAACCTCCTGCCCGCCGCCCGCCGCCCTGCTTGCACCCTTCCCGTTGTGTACCTCACAATATATTCCGATAAAATATTGTGTTCTAAGCAAAAGGGGAACGGGGCAGCAGGGCTGCGGGCGAGCGGTTGGTCAGTGGGATTTGCGGCTAGCGCCCTTGCCCTTTTGCTTAGAACACAATATTTTATCGGAGGGTTGATTTCATTTTTTAAAATAAGTCATTTAAAATGAATTGTATCTTCTCCATAACTTTTGTGCATAATACTCGCGTTCCCGGCAACAACTCAATTTAAAAAAAATGAATTTTGACCGCGGCAAAATGTGCGGACAAAATTCATTTTCAAAATGAATTTTGGCCGTGACTCAATTTATAAAAAAATGAATTTTGACCGCGAGAAAATGTGCGGGCAAAATTCATTTTCAAAATGAATTTTGACCGCGACTCAATTTATAAATAAAATGAATTTTGTTGCGCGGACAAAATTCATTTTAAAAATGAATTTTGCCCGCTCATACAAACTTTTTCCGCGGTCATAATTCAGTGCCCCGCACGCCATGGTCTCTAACGGCATTAAGTCAAAAATGAAAAAAAATGCATTCATCTCTAATTACGAAGGAACCGAGACATTTAAGTGTTAGACACCTTGACATTTTTCAAACAAGTAGCAATATTCAAAATTTGAAATAATTTTCTTAGACCACAAAAAAGAAGTAATTAGTGTTTTTGAAAAATGTCACCGCGTATAAAATTTAAAAAGGAGGCTGTTTGGTTTCGTATTCGTATATTAAATAGCCAAAAAGGGGATTATAATCTCTTAAATGGATTTTTTGTTCAATAAATTGTGCGCTGAGCTCGAAAAAAAACTTTCGGACAGTATTATTTATTTTAAAATCCTCCAATCAATAAAAAAGACAACGTCGATGATAAAAAAAATTTATAGATCCAATGTTTTCTTTGAGAAATCTTATATTGTCTACAAAAGTTTCCAGAAAATGTTTTGTGAGAAGAAAATAAAGAAGAGTGGTATTTTTATTTTTATAAAAACGTCAACGTGTCGTTCGACGATACGTTACGAAGTACAAAAGTTAATTTGTAAAAGAAACTTAATCTTATAATAAGAAAAAGTGTATCTTTACATTTACATGGAATAAGATTTTCATTAGAATTTCAGTATTTTTTTTTTAGTAAGTTTTATAAACTAAAATTCTGTTTGAATTCAAAGGAAAATTGAAATACAATTTTTTTAGTTAAGGTATACATCATACTTATGGAAGTTGTATATTATACTTTTTTGATTTTTAGAATTGTGAAATTAATTTAAAATCCTTCAAATTTAAATGAAGAAAAGCATAATAATTTTCCAGTTGAAGGTTTCCAACATTTATTTACATAATATTTTCTAAAAGAATAATGTTAATTTTACTGTATTCATTTAAAGTGCATTTTCATTTTTCACGCTACTTGTGCACTCAAAGAATTTTCAATATTGTCTGTATTTTAAATGTCATTTTGCAAAATGTCATTTGTTCGCGATTAATTTTTAGCGTCGGACAAAGTCATTTCGAATCGCGGACAAATGTCATTTTGATGTCCGCGATACAAAAACAAATCGCGGACAAATGTCCAACCCCCCAAAAGATTTAAAAGTGTTCTTTTTCTGTTTGTGTTTTTTTTTTAATTTTTGTACGATTTTTTTTTACTAAGCCGCGTGACTTCGTTTAGAAAAAATGTAAGACTTACATAAATTTGCTAGAGAATAATCAATTTTTTCAAAATTTCTTCTATATATTACATATTTTTTGGTTTTACCGATAAAACTCTTGCTGTTTGGTTTTACAGATAAAAAACAGTCCTGTTTGGTTTTACAGGTAGCAGACAGTCCTGTTGAATCTATTTGTAAGTTTTTAATTTATATTTTTTTATTATATTGTTTTAATTTTTTTTTATTTAACTGATTTCTTATTTTTATTTTTTTAACAAAATAATTTGTAAATTTCACTTATTATTTTTTTGATTTTGCTATCAATCAATAATATTTTTATAAAGGTTAACTTAACAGACGTCTGTAACAAAACATTATGCAATTTCGCAGATCCTTTTTGAGTATAGGTATTTATTTTACTAAACAGTGTTGGTAGTGTTGGTTAGGTATTTTTTACATTTAAATACTACTTTCTCAAAAAAAAAAAATTTTCTTTTAATTTAAAAGGACTATCATGTCGTGTTGTGCTTGCTCAGTGGTTCATTTGCTATTTAATAAAAGAAAATGCAAAGCTTGTTGGAACTATTGAAATTTAAAGCACAATTTTTTTCTTTTTTTTTTCTTCAAATACAGTGTGAATGTTTATTATATATAATTGTCATCATTTTTGTACTTAAAGAAAAGTGACATAATTAGGAACTTAATTATACCAAAACATTTGAAGCGTTACAAAAAGTTTTTAAAAAATATTTCCAGGGTCATAATAATAACAAAAAAAAAATGCCATTAGTATCATTCAAAAATAAGTTACAATCAAAAAAAATCTTTTTTTTCCTTGAAAAGGAAAGGAAATTAAAAACATTTTAAATTAAGTAGAAAGTTTCAGAAATTTTCTGCTTTATTAGGGTTTAATTCAGCTAAATACTCAAATATAGCCATTGGTAAAGCCAATCGCATAAATCCATTTTTTCAACAACATAGAAGGTAGCTTAAAAAGTCTGAGTGTGACGTCAGGAAAATAATGTAATTTAAATTCTTACAATTCTTTACAATTTGTTATTTTTTAAAGTACAATTGGATACCACTAAGAATTTTAAACTAATAATAACTATAATATGAATATCAACCATAAGATATAATTGTAAGCGAAACTTACTGTCAATTCATTTTTATTACACTAAAATAAAACTAAATATAATTTCCTATAAAAATACAAAAAAAATAATTTTTTTTTGTGTTAGAAAATTTGTTGACATACGTTTTATGAGAACCCCACGATTTTAATTTTTAGTTAAATACATGCATATCAACAAATTTCCTACAACAAAAAATTATTTTCTACTTTTTAGTACATTTTTTATTATTTTTTTTATCCGTTTATATTACATTTGTTTATTTTTAACATATTATAATAGTATTAAAATTAGGCGAAATATTTATAATTTAATTCTTATAACGTCGAGTGGATTAAAATTTTTATATAAGCTTTATATTAATTATAATAAGCTTTATATTAATTATAATTAAAAATATTTTTGAAAAATGCTTTCAAATGAAATGTTTTCAAAACCAATTTTTTTTTAATACCTGAATCTGAATATGATTCCCGACTATAAATAATTCATTCCAACACCAATACAAAATAGAACCAAATACTTGTAGTTACAGAATAAAACGTCACAATTTTATATTATTAGATTGAAGATTAAAGTTAATAATATAAAAATTAAATTAAATTTCACAGTTTTTATAAATTTTGAAAGAAATTTCCATTTTTCTTTTAAAATTTAAAAAAAACCGGCTTTATTCAAAAATATTAAAAAAAAAAACCCCTAAAAATTTTTATTAGTTTATTTGTATTTTACTATTTATGCTTTTAAATAATTGATGATTGATCTTAGAATACTATTTTATTTACATGCATAAAATTTCGTTATCGTAAAGTTTGAAAATAAAATTTAAAATGTGCTCAATTTTACATCAATTGCTCACATTTATAATTTTATTTTTATTGAAGTTTATACTTCTTTAGCGACGTTGGAAGAAATTTGGTAGAGGGTAAAAATTTATTTTCATATAGAATTTTTCTGAGAATCGTCATCATTTTTCTGAGAATCGACCGTCATCATTTTTCAAATATTAAAAAAAAAAACAAACCATAATTGGGTTCGAACCTGGCACCTTCAGACTTATTAGTATGGTGTTCTATCCACTAAGCCATACGGCCATATAATTTTTGCTTTCTAAAATATAATAAAAAAATTCTAATAAACCATTCATTTTTTTGTTTTTATTTTATTGTAGGGGAATAAAAAATAATACTCAAAAAAAAAAAATAAGAAAAGAATTAGAATACTCAAAAAACGAGTTTGAAAAATTAACTAACCAATCAAAAAATTAATCCAAACAAAAAATCTAAGTATTTTGCCATATAATGAGATTTAATATTATTTAGGAAAATAAATCAAAAATATTTTTTGTATTTGTTTAGAAAGCTAAACTTATATAGGCAATATGGCTTAGTATTATAGTAGAACATCACACTGTAAGTCTGAAGGTGCCTGGTTCGATTCCCAATGAGGATTTTTTTTTTTTAATAAAGAAACAAATCCTTTTAGTATTTTTGGAAAACGTTAAATATTAATATGATATATGATAAAAATTAAATTTTTGCACCACTTAACAATTCTTGAATTAAAATAAAAATATGATTTATAGTTTTTCATTAAAAAAAAGAAATTAAATAATCCTTTTCTTTGTGGGTCCCCAAAAAAAAATTCTCATGTGACAACGGAATTTATTGTCGATTTATTTATATATGTATAATAAAATAAGGGACTATGAAATAATTAAAAAGTAATAGTTAGCAATAGAAATATACATTAATTTTTTGATCCTATATTTTTTAATTTATAGCTTAAATATTATTTGCCAAATTCGATTCTAATTTCAATTTGATATTTTCGTCTATTTTTTATTTTGACATGCAGATTGTGAAAACTTCGGAATTTCACGCAGTTACGAATGATTAAATATAAAAATATAAAATATTGTTAACTTCATATTATTTAACGTCTCAAATTAATTATAGATTTAGCTAGACAAATAATATTATTTCCAGTCGATGATGAACTTTTACAGATAAGACTTATATAAACAAAATACAATAAAATAGATTTAAATGCCAAAATTTAATAAAATTATTTAACAATTGATTAATATGAACAAAAATTTAGTAAAATGTCTTAAAATTCGATTTATATGAACAAAATTTCGATTTATAATTCATAATGTTTAATTTAAATTAGTTATTCGAGCTGATTTTCCATCAAATAAAATAATTTTCGAAACATCTGGGAAATGTTTTTACACACTCTAGATTATTTTTTACAGAGATCATGTAACCACTAAAGTTATAAACATTATATCCTATAAAACAAATTTATAATATTGGACGCACTAAACTCGTTACAAACAACATAGGTATATTTTGGCATTGATAGTATAGATATCGATCAAGTAATTTATCATTATAGGTTTTCCCGGCTCAAAATATGCAAAAAAAAAAAATATTTTCAAAATAGGTAGCTCTGGTGAAATAAAGATTACCAGACCAAAAATTTTGGTTAGGAATTCATAATTATCGTACACTTTTTTAATTTCAAATATATGTCCAATATTACAAGCAAAAAAATTACATATTCTACCAATAAAAAAATTATGTTCAAAAAATTTTAAAAATTATTATGTTCAAAAAAATTAAAAAAAAAATGTATTCATTGGGGAATCGAACCTGACACCTTCACTCTTATAGTCCGATGTTCTAGCCACTAAGCCATATGGCCATATAATTTTTGCTTTCTAAAATATAATAAAAAAATTCTAATAAACCATTCATTTTTTTGTTTTTATTTTATTGTAGGGGAATAAAAAATAATACTCAAAAAAAAAAATAAGAAAAGAATTAGAATACTCAAAAAACGAGTTTGAAAAATTAACTAACCAATCAAAAAATTAATCCAAACAAAAAAAACACACGAAGCAGTCATAGAACTGCCTACAGAAGTTTATACTTAAGATTTAAACTATGAAATAACAGTGGCTACAAATAATGGACTGCTTTTGGACTGATGGATTGATTTTTATTTTAATTTACATTTTGTACTGAGCAGCCCATCATTTGTAGCCACTGTTATTCATAGTTTTTAAATCTTTAAGTATAAACTTCTGTCGGCAGTTCTATGACTGCTTCGTGTTTTTTTTTTAATTTCATTTCGCTATAACCTTACTAGAAAATACAAAAATATTTAAATTTTATTATTGATTTTTTTTTATTGAAGCATTCTAATTAAAAATGGAATTAGTATAGTTCTTTATGTTCTAACATAAAAATGCATATTACATTCCCAGAGGTTTTTGAGAGAAAAAAAAAAGAATTTTCACAAACTGTTTAAAATCTCCCAAAAATTGTCCATTTTAATAAAACTTTTAAATTAAAATAAATATTTATAAGAAAAAAAATTGTTGGGTAATAGATAAATGAAATTTCAAAACAAAAAAGGATAAAAAAAGATTTCTTTGAATAAAACAAAAAAACATATTACATTAGGTACCTATCTGAGTCAAGAAAAAAAGTAAAAATAATAATTTATTTAACCACAAGGTATATATTTGAATTCGTAAAAGGTAATAGATATAGATTTTGTAAAAAATTTATATAAATAAAATTGAAATTCAACAGAGCAAATACTTTTTTAAATATATAGATATTTACATTGTGCACTATATTTTTCAGACATTTTAATTGTGTGGGGAAAACAATAATGAATGTAAAATGAAATTACAAGTACATTAAAAAAAAAATGGTCTAAAATAAAATAAGTTTAAAATTTTGAACTGATGTATGAAACTTCATTTGGATAATAATCTTTTCTGCAAGGTTGCTGCAATGTTCTCCAAGTAATTACGAATGCACAAGAAGCTAAAATTTGGTAATTGTTGAAAATGGACTTCATATCAAGAATAAGTTGCAAAAATCTAATTAACCTATTTTTAAACATTTTTCCTATATAGTTCTTACAAAAATCAATAAATTATTTAAAAAAAAAGAAATATTCTGCTGCTATGAATGTGTATGAATGTCTGCTATGAAAGTGCCTGCTATGAAAGTGTATGAATGTCCAAGAAACAAGTTTTTTATAATTGTTAGCTTTTAACATCTTGTGGTTTTTATTTTATTTGAAAAAAATAATAATAAAATTAATGGAGAAAAAGAATTTGTGAACAATATTATTTTTTGTAAAATAATTCGAGAATATATATTTTTGTTATAATACAAAGTATCATTGAAATATGATTTCCATTGAAATAATATATTTATAAAATATGTATTAAAAAAATATAAAAATTATATGCAAGAAAAAGTTTTTTCATACTAATTGAACTTCAAGTTTTAGAAAGAATATTTAGTTTCCAATTTATTAGTTTTTTTCATCAAGGAAAAAAAAATTTCAGAGAGGTATTATTTTTTTTTTTTTTTAATTATCATTAAATCAATTTTTACCTAGAAAAATTAAATAATATTATTAGCTTTTGGATATAATATTGATGAGATATTCTGATATAATTTTCTAGCAGTTTCTTTAATGAGCTTTAGTTTTAATTATTTTTAGCCTTTTTATTAACATCATTCATTAAATTGAAGGTTATTTAAAAAAATAGTTAGGATATTTATTATATTTACCATAATTTTATTATATAACGTTTTGTTAATGGTTTAATAATGCATGTTATAATAATTCTAGAAATTTGCTATATTTCTTATAATTGGCGTATATTTGAATATTTATTTTGTTATTGATAAAAGTGTATTATTGCTAGAATAAAATTTCGCTCAACACTGAGAATTTTTTTTTAATGTGGATGCTCCTCTACTTTGATTAATATTTTAAGCAAAATTGATTTGAGTTATTATATCGAAATTATTATTTTTTAATTATAATATTTCTTAAATACCTAGAAATAAAATAAAAAAAAATTAAAGGAACATTTAAGTGAAAATACTTTTTATATTGATTAGGATGAACCATAAATTTTTGTTTAAAAGATTAAAAAATTAATTTGAAGTTTTGAAAGTTTAAAACACGTTAATAATTAAATCATAGAAAAGAAAATTAAGCTCACAAAATTATTATGCCATGATAAAAAAAAAATATGTACCTCACCTACCTGGTCAGTATAGATAAAAAATGATTTATATGGAGTACTATCGAGATCATAATAATCTTCGTCAGTTTACATCAAACCATTTAATAACTATTTTCGTTTAAAATTTGCTTACCAAATTTAAATGAAAATCAATAAAAATGATCATGTACTGGCTAGTATAGTTATTTTTTATTCATATATGTATATATTGAGCATGAGAGTAATATCACAAAATTAATAATATTTTTATTTTATTTACATTATTACAGATTTGAAATTTAGTAAATCTATCTTATCCTGTATCTAATTAATACAAATTTTATATTTTTAACCTATGTTTATAATATTATTTAAATCTAAATAGACAAAAGTTAAGGAACTAAATTTGAATTTATTTCTTTATTAATAAGAATTTATTTTTGATTATAATTATTTAAAATAATAAAAAAAAAAACGAAAAAAAAATTTTTATTTTTAATTTGAATTGTTTTCAAACCGCAATGACAATTATTTATCGGCGTGCGGCCGATAGATAAGCGGCGATATTAATAAAGTTCATTCTCCTTAATATTTAATATTTGAAATCCTAAAAAATCACAATCTCGAAATTTTAAAATCAAATCTATTTATATTAATACGAACTCAGAATCGATATGATTTCAACAAAATATAACGAGGTATTTTCTTAAATATAATTTACTCGTGTGGGCGCATTTTTTTTTGCATTTCAATATTATTGCTTCAATAATTCAAACGTTAAAACTTCTGCCCTATTAAATTCAAACATTAATTTATTTTTAGGTTTTCTATTTAATAAATTCCGAAAAATGAATTAATACACATTTAGAAAGAATTTTCACAAGAATTTTAAAATATATTTTTCTTCTTTTCCAAAAAATTTAATTTAATATTTTCGGAAATTTGGTTTAATTTAAAAACCCTATATAAACATTAATTCATTATTAAGTTTTCTATTTAATTAATTCCGAATAATGAACTAATACACAATCTATTTTAATTTTAGTTCATTGAACGTAATAAGTAAGTTACAACAACGCAAATTCATGGATAAAATTTTCAATTCAATGAATAAAGATTAAGAATGAATAATGTTTTATTGACTTTACTTCGTCCTTTAAAAAACTTTATGAAGATTTTTAAATGAAAAGAGAAATCAGGTAGCTTCCCACAAAATTCTTTAAACTCCACAAAAAAACAATGTATAAAAAAATTATTGTTGCATTTATTTTATTTCAATGAACTTTTTTATTATTAAAGTTTATGAAAATTATACTTATATACTTTCATTATAAAAATACAAATAATTCTTATAATCCTGAAATCAGTTCACGTATAAACTTTTGTCCAAAATTATTATTCATTCATGAAAATTTGCATTTTTATGTTTTGTTTGAAAAAAAAAAAAAAAACACTTTAAGAATTAATTTTTTTTTTTTTTTGCATTTTTAAATTTTTTTAAATTGACAATGTATTTTTTATTTTGTAAATATTATAATTTTTTTCCTTTTATTTTATTTATTTTTTTTAATTTAATTCTTTTTATTTCTAAATTTCAACCCGAATATTAATGTTTGCTTCAGAATTTTTAGATAAATTATGATATTGGGATGATAAATTGCATCCTTTTTATATAAAAATTTTTGCAATTGTATAAGTTAAAATAATAGTAAAGGTTTAAATAAAAAAGCTAAATATAAATTTTAAGCTTTTGTATCCTGTAAGCTTTTGTAAGAAACTTTCGTTTTTTTTGCATATATAACATAAAGTATGGTGTATAACTTTTGAAATAATTCAAATCTATATAATATGAATAAAAAATCTTAACACTTGTTGATTCCTTTATAATTTACATCAATGAAAGTAAAAGTAATAAATAAAAGTACAAATTTTCTATGAATTTTGTGAAAGAAATATTCGTAAAATAAGGTACGAAATCTACATTAATATTGTTTTCGCAGAATTAAAAAAATTTTATACTTAACATTTTTATCTCGATTTTACTTTGATGATGACGGGACTGTTGCAGATGAGATAAATAATTTTTCACACATTAAAGTTTTTTAATTTAATTTAATTTTCTCACTTGAAATATAATTATTAACTTCCGTGAAATATTTGGCCAATTAATGTTCTGTAAAAATGGCATAAGTTCACAACATCTCAAAACGTAAACCCAGTCCAAATGTTTTACCACATAAATAATGTATTTGAATGAACTTCGATTTTGGAATTTTTTGGACTTGACAGCTGACTTGAAAACTGAGAAAAAATATTAGTTTTTCTTCTGACTTCCTACTCCTATACCTGCATAGTTAATATACAAAGCCAAAACAAACAAACAAACAAAAATACTTCATTCACTTTCATTATTAAATTTAAATTTCATTTTTTTTTTTCATTATCATTTTCTTATCACATTTATGAATTGTATATAATTTATTCAAATATTTTGTTATTAAATTGACAGGCATTGTAGATGTAGGAAAAAATTTACATTATATATAGAATTGAATAGTTCATAATTATATATGACTATTATGTACTGCGGCAATCTGAATCAGAAAAACCAGAAAAACTAGCTGCTGAAATTTTAAACATATTTTAATTGGTTGTAAATGAATGAATAGGTCATAATACTTTTAAATTAAATTGCTGCATTTCTATATAAGATAGTTAAATGTCTAACTTCAATAATATACACATACAATGTATACGTTATATTTTTCGTGTTTTAGTTTTTCTTTAAAAGAACTAAGTATTATAATATTGTACATACCATTTAAAGTTTATTTCAAAATAAAATTTAATCTTTGTTATGATTTTTAAAAGGTGCTAACATTATAATAATCATAATACATGTATATTAAATGAATTCGCTCTATGGACACAAAACCTACATTATTGATCGTACTATAGAATATTCATTAATTTCTTTTCTTTTGAAAAAAACTTGATATATTTAACTTTCTTTTTTAACTGTTATAACTATTATTTTTTTATTCGATTTTTTTGATAATATTTTTCTGGCTTACAATTGGGTTGAACAATTTATAATATAAGGGTCAGGATTTATGTCAGGTTGAATTGCTGCACCGAGCATTTGAAAAGGATATTGGAGAATCGACATTTTTAGAAGATTTTGTGAAAAGGGAATCTTACAAGAATGAAGGTGATAACCCGAAAATTTGTAAGATTTAGTTATTACAAAACAAAATAAATTAATAATTGTGAAATATATTTTCCTCTCAAGCTTTCAACAACTTCTGCAATACATTATTGATGATGTTAAAATAATGTACGGGCAAAAAATTAAAAAGAAATTATATTTGAAGAAAATGTGCGATGTTTATTTTATGGTCGCATTGATAAAAATTTGAATTCTACTTTAGGATCGCATTTGTTCCCAAATTCATAACGCCCAGAACTTTCGTAGCAAAACAAATATAGTCTATCTTCTATACCTTTTTCATATCCTACTAATTTTATTAAAGCTATGAACTATTAAAAATATTTAATTCAAAATAAATGGTCCGCTACTGCACCCTAAAAAAAAATTTAAAAAAATTATTTTTATTTATTTTTATTTAACAAATTTCCTCTCATGAGATATTATCATAAAATAAAAAATGCTTATTTAACAGTTGATATAAATTTAACAAGCAGTATTATTATCTCATAGTTGCGCTCAATCTGTTACAGAATTTGGTTTATTTTATAGTTAACAGTACTACAGTACAAAAAATGCACACGTTAATTGAGCGATATGTTTACACTTTTTTTTTTTGGTTTTTTATGTTTTTTTTATATTATTAATGTTTACCTTTTACCACCACGCGACTATTTTTTATTTGTGATCTTTGATCGCGCGCTTCTTTAAAGTAGTAAGAATTCTTTTTATGGGAAATGTTAATATACTAATAAATGTACATACTAAAAACTAAATCACTTTAGACTTTATTTATCTGTTAATGTTCTTACGTAAACATAAAATTTAAAACCTATAAGAAAATAATTGACGATAAGAATAATATTAAAGCTTGACAAGATAATTTTTTTTTTTTTTACTTTAATAAGATGAGAAAGAAACCTTAATTTACGACAGAATAAAAATCCTTAAAATTGAATCTTCACTTCGGAAGAAAGTTGTTAATTTTTGATAGATATGAGACACAAAACATCCTTTCTTAACAAAAGTTATAACTTTTAAACTAATTGACCGATTTTTTCCAAACTTAAAGATTTTCATGTCCGATTAATACATTTTAGTCCATCATCAATATTTCAGAACGAATATATCGCCTAGTTTGAGGTAATATGAAAAGCATGTAACAAATGTCTGTAAAAAAGGAATTTTTTTGCCAATAATAAAATGATTTAGTAAAAGTAATGTATCTCAGTGAATTATTTATTTTTCAAAATTAAAAAAAAAAAAAATTATTATTTTTAGAATATACTTACAATATAATTATATTTAGAAATTATAATATTAAAAGTCAACTAAAATATGAACTAATTTAAAATGCTTGCAAAAGGAAATATATATTATGACAATCATTAATAATTGATATTTCTTTATGTGGCAAAAATAATATATAAAGTATATATCTACATTTTTGATATGTGTTCATAATGATAGAAAATTTTCTATTTAAAAAAAGATTTTTATAATCCTTTTTCTTATACTTTATGAAATGTAAATATTTCATATAAATCCTTCAAAGTAAAAAATTTTTTTCTATAAAATGGTAGTTATACTTATTATACTAATAATGAATTTCATAAAATATCTATAAAATGAATCTCTAAAGATGATACCGAATTTCTGTGAATATAAATATTTAAGAAAGGAAATCTTTAGTAATGAAGCATACTAATATTAATTTTTAATGTTTTATAATCTTTTGTGAATTTCCAAATGTTTGAATTTGAATCATTTACAATATGAAAAGCTATAATTTTAATTTTCTTCTTCTTAAATCCAAATTATCCCAAAATTATGTAACATTGGAAAATGAAATCATAAAACTTTTATTACTGATTTTAACGAAATTGAATAAAATGACAAATAAAAACGTAAATTAATAAAGGTATGTTTATAGATATTTGATCGTAATGTGTTCGAATTATTAATATTGTTCACAGTACCCACAGTTACAATATAAAACACACAGTTATTGCTTATCATCGCATATTAACATTCAAAAGAAAAAAATATTACTTTTTTTTTCTACATCTCCATTTGAGAGCTCAGCAACTTGTGGGAAAAAACATTTTCTTTAAATTAACCAATAACTTAAAAAAAAAAATTGTTTTATTGAATGTTGTTATTTTTTTTTTAAGTTTCTGTTATGAAAATTTAAAAACAAAAATTTTTTATACTCAGTCTGTTTTAAGACGTGAACTTAATCAGTTGACCATAATATTATCAAAAATAGTTATAAAAAAAAAACACATAAAAGTAATAACATAAAAAAAAATTCAAAAATAATAATAATCATAAAATAAATTAAAAATATATTTTATTAAAATTATATATTATCATTTATTTTATCACACTGAAATCAATTTTTCTTAAATAAAAACAAAAAAAAAAATTTCCAATTTTCCAAAAATAATAATTTTCTTATTTTTCACAAAAAAATAAAACAAAATTATTTTCCAAATTCAAGAAATTTTTTTTAACTTAAATCATTAACTTAATAATTAACTTGGATCATAAAACTAAAAGAAAAAAAAAAAAAACTATTGATAAAAATTTTACAGAAAAAAAGGGTTAAATATTAAAAGGTTTTATTATCATTTTTGTTTTTATTATTAAATTTTTATTTATTTATTATTATTATTATTAATTTTTTTTTTTGTTTGGAAATAAAGAGTGAAAGTGTTGCATTTTTCGTATATTAAGAAAAAGAAGAAAAGAAGTAAAGAAAAAATAAAAAAATAAAAATACCGGAAAAATGCGCGCAAGTGCAACCTGTTTTTATTTTTTCTGTTTACTTTTCTTCTGAGCTCTCCTCAACTTAAAAACATATCTTTTAATTTTCGGAATATATAATTTTAAACATTTTATTATAAATAAAATATGTATAATAAATGTAAAAAAAAAAAAAAAAACGAATATATATAAAAAAATTAAAATAAAGTTTAAATTAACGTTACAAAATACAATTTTATTATTTTTCTTTATTGAAAATGAATTTCATATTAATTTTATTATAATCATTTTTATTAATTTTTTTTTTCTACATTACATTTGAAAGCAATCAATTAAATTATTATTATTTTTTTTTTTTTTGTTTAAGTTAAGATTTTTGTCCAATTTAGTTAATCGCATGAAAACTATTTTTATTTCTTTTGTACATATGTGTATATACATAAAGTTGCCAAAACATAATTTTCATGAAAATCTATGTGTTGTGTAGTTTATGTTGTGTTGTTGTTTTTATATACTCGCTCGTACCACTTTTCGCAATTTTATATGAAAATTATTTTTATTAATTTTTTTTTTCGAAGTAAGAAAAAAAAAATAAAATTTCCACATTATATACCTGCCTATGTATATCAAAGAAAAAATTGTTTTATGTGATTTTCAGACAGGTGTGTATGCATTTTGGCAGGTTGTTGTTATTATGATTATGCAATAAAATTTCATGTTTTAAGTCGCCAGAGTTACGGAATAATAATTTTAACATTAAATTTTATTATAAAATAAAATAAAAAATAAAAAAATTGTGTTTTGTTCCAGAATTTTTATTTTTTTTTTTGTGACTTAAATTTAATTTTATATATAATTTTAAGTCAGTGGACTAAATACTGTACATACTGTATTTATACTATACTCTATTTAAACTATACTGTCGTTTATATATTATGTCGAAGTTTTAACAATATTCTAAATTTTAATTAAATCTGTCAAAATAAAAAATTAAAACCAAGAATATATTTAATTGAATTGAATGCCGACATAATTATTGATAACGTCATATTTATCTTAAAGGACAAATCAAAGTTGTTTTTTTCGTGCATCTTGTCTGAAGTTATTTAATCCAATCAAAATTAGAACCTATAACTATATCAAAGTTAAAAAATTTAACATTTTAGGATAAATGATAAAATTGAACAAAAAATAATTTTAAAAATTTAAATATTTTAAAATAAAAAATATTAAAAAAAAAAAACGAAATTTAAATATTTAAAAAGAAAATAGAAAAAAAAAATTAGTTTCATAATTATACCAATTATTGGAGTGCTATATATATAAATAATGTTCGAAAGGTAAGTGTCGTAAAATTTATATTTCATTAAATAAAAATTAATCGAGTTAATTATTTTAGTAGTTTAAATATTTGATAATTCCACATTCTTCTATTCATTAAAAAATTCCCAAAGTTAGGTTTTCTTTTCCTATAAAAGACTGTCTTGGTCCATAATCTAAAATGATTATGTGAGAGGGTTTTTTTTTTCTATAAACATAAATGCATTTATTATACAATGTCTTTCTGTTATATTTTAGCCGCATCTTTTATTATTATTATTATTATTATGTTTTTTTTTTTATTATTCAAATGAAATTTTATAGATCAACATTGCATGTTACCATACCGGTTATATACAAAAAAAACATATATACATACAATAATTTTTTTTTTTTTTTTGCATCACAACATCAAAAATGATAATTTATAAATCAACATATTGACTTTTAAATTGAATTCTATATATTTTTTTTATGTTATATTGGAAAAGAAAGTTAGGTTTTTTTTTTTTTTTTAATATTTGATAATAATTATTATGTTTATTTTATAATATAACAGCATTCGCATATTAATTAACAACTGATGGGTGTTAATTTTTTGAGAATTTAAAAGTACAATATTGTGTAATTTAAATTAAAAAAAAAAAAAAAATTGAAAATTTTAATTCATTTGAATTTTTTGATGCAGTTAATTGTAAATGGGCTGTAAGCGATAAAGTTTGATATTAAAAAAAATATGAAAATTAGACTTTTAAATAGTGAATAATGTCTTTTAGTTGGTGATACATACACATGGCATACATGGCATAATATATAATATTATATTATTATATATACATGGCATAATATATAATATTAAAGAACTGGTAGAAGCTTAACCAGATTTCAAGCTTATGAGGGTGGGAATTTAGGATAATCGTAGATTAGGGTTTAAAAATTAATTGCAATACTCTGATTATAATTCATAATGCGCAATGATTATAATATTATATATTATGATCATTGCGCTGCACTATAATGCATATCATAACAAATTAAACTACATCGATTCCAACCATTTGATTTCCCAACATATGCGCAGTCTTTTTAGACTTTTTCCGGTATTCAAAGATTTTTTAATTAATTATTCACTTGACTTTTATATAGCTCATCTTAACAAGAATGAAAAATGTTTTTAATTTTTTATTTTAGCTTCACCCAAAAATTACAAACTTATTGCCCTAAGGATTAAAAAATCAACTTAATAAATTATTATATTTTGTTTAATATAAAATAATTATAAATTTTTTTTTTCTCATATTTTTTTTTTATGTAATTTTTTATACATGGAAATGTGAAATGTGTACCGTGTTGCAGTTGTGTCCTTGTCCAAGTTATTTTCATAAACAAAATAAAAAAAAAAAAAAACATAGTTCAATATGTAATTTTTTAGTTCGTTATGCAATTAAAAAGTGCAATATATAAGCTTAATTATTATTACACTTGATTTAATTTTAAATACAAGAAGTTTATTAATATAGTATATGTAATGTATAATTATTTATTAAATACAACAACTCCATACACAACCGGCCTTTATATTTAAGTCTATAATGATATTAAATTCCAGAATGTACAAAATTTTATATCATAATCTTATCCATAATAGACGAAAATTAAAAACCTTAAAAATTTAAATTTTAATAATTATTGGGTGAATTTTTTTAAATATTTTTTAAGTTAAAAAATAAATAAATATTATTTTATAATCACTATCCCTAATAGATGTGTAAATACGGATTTACACAAATTAAATAAAATAATTTTTCTAATCAATTATTTGCATTGGTCATTTACTACATAATTTCTAAGAACTTTTATATTATTTTATTTGAGAAAGAACACGCCTTTTATTTACATGAAATTAAAATTTCGATATAACTATTTAAAAAGAAATGTTTTAAAACTTTTGAAATTAATAGGTTTCTATATTATTACTCATATAATTATGTGAATATTCAATTTATAATTTTATAATTTTTCTCTTTCCATTAGAGGTGGTTTAAAGTCGATAAAAATTTTTAATAAGTTCTATTGTTTTTCCTTCGTTTCCTTTTTTATTTTGATTAAGACGAAGTTGAAGTAATATTCTTCTAGCACAACAAATCTTGCTGTAATCTGGTACATTCTCGAATTTAAAAAAATAATTAAATGTAAATTTTCTAAAGATAAGTAAAATACTTCAAGGTTCGATATTTGGCGATAACCAGCATTGGTATTCGTATTCTAATTTTAATCTGATCGAAGAGTAATATTTGTATGCTGTTAGTTTATTTTGAAAAACTTAAAAAAAATTACAACTTTTCTTTAAAATATATATATTTTATACAGATGACCTATTTTCTACATATATTATTGATCAAAAAATACATCAATAGTTTCTTCGTTTAAATAAGAAAATAGACCAAGTAATTTCTTTCTAATTTTAGTTCATAAATATTTTGTTTTTAATTCAACATTATTTTCATATAGTGTTTTTGGTGTTTTAATTTATATTAATATAAGTTCAATTGTACATATTCAGACTGTAAGCACATTTTAATTTTAATATGTTAAAAGGCTTTGACATTATGTTTAGGCTATTTTGATTCTCTAAAACGAATTTAACTAGATACAAAAGAAAAATAATATCACTTTTTTTAATAAGAATCAACTATGATCTATTTGCCAAGTTCTAATTATGTTCAAAAACTAAAATCTGGATGGCGAAATTATATTTTAATGCTTAATTTTAAGATTTTAATCATCGTAAATTTTTTTAGTGAATTTTATATGATAATACTTTGTATATGAGATAGTAATGCCTTTAAATAACTATTAGTATAATAAAAAAAATAATACTTTCACCCACATGTTACACTTGATAAAATTATTATGTAAGTTTAATTTTAATAATTATTACATTATATGTATTTACTAGAATTGAAACATAAATTAATGTACGGAATTAAAAGCATGACGTGAAATGCTTCCATTTATCTCATCGATTAATTTATTTTCCTTTATATTATTTTATTATAATAATATAAATAATGATAAAACAATTTACATTTTATTCATTTATTAACATAATAAATAAACCTTGGTCTGTTTTTAATTTAAAAACTAAATAATATTATGTACATCCTGTTTTCTTAGTAACCAGGATCAATATTTAGTTAAATGAATAAATATATTTATAATGTTATTAAATGAAATTTTTTAAAGTTTATGCACTTGGTTATTCTTATGTAAATATTTTTTTTATATATAAATTCTATATTAAATAAAAATATTTACATTTATTATGTACATACGATTTGATAAATAATTTGCGAATTTTGTAAATACATAAGTAAAAGTATTCTAGAATAAAATATAATTTAAATAAATATTTCTTAAATTTTCTTAAGACATGAATATCTAAAGTAGTTATATCATAACAATAAATTCGTCATAAGAATTTAAGAAGTTCGATTGAAAATGAATTGGAAAATGAAATTATTATTTTTTTTTCAACGATAGTTATGATTCTTTTGCCTTCCTGATTAAGTTTAGAAAATAAGCCAAAAGAAAATAAATTAATAGTTAGAGATAAAACTAAAATGGAATAACTCATATTAAACTAACAAATAAAAACTGTAAGAACCTATTCTATTGACTTTAATAACTTGATTCAAATGTTTTTGATATTACATTATAAATTATTTATTCAAATTCTGAGCTACTATATAACCTGTTTAATTGTAATTAATATATTTAGTAAAACTTTAAATGATTTTAAAAGGTTTTTAAAAAGTTTTTAACGCTCTTAAAATATAGTTTATCAAAATTAACATTTTGTTACCATTTTTCCATCTAATTGAAATTGGACAAAATTATAATCTCAAAAAAAGTTAATATCCTTTTAAACAAGGAAAGATTGTTATAATCAGGATATTTAGAATTAATAATTTTACCAAAATTCTGCAGAAATAAAAAGAATAAACATTTTTCGATTTGATAATTCATTTTCATATAAAACTAGCTTGAAGCTTTCCATCTAAGATTTTAATACAAATGTGAGAATACACATTTTTTTCTACAGGCAAGAAAAATTATCATTATTTTTATGACATACAGATAAATAAAAATTGATGCATAATCCTTTTAAATACAAAATCATTAATTATACAAACTGTCTACTGGAATAAAATGGACTTTCTTTGTTGGTCATTTAATTCCGATTAATTACAATATTGGATTTCAAAGAACAAAAAGATATATAATTTGTTTCTTCAATTCAACATTAAAAAACATACTCAAAATACATTTTCTGTTCTGACTAAAAAGAACAATCAACTAGAAGCATTTGGTAACTTATCGATTTTTTTACAATTGCATTTCCGAAAGCAATGAGTTAAATACAAATTATATCAAGTCAAATTTTTGATACTGCGATACACATTTTACCAACTTTATAATTTCCCAATTAATTTTTTTTTTTTGCTTTAACCATGAATGTGTGAATTTTCCTTGCTGCATTGCATATATTTCTAGAATTATTTTGTGGCATCCAATGAACTTGAATTAAATTGGTGGCACATTCATAATAAAACACATTTTTTTCAGTATAAATATCAATAAAATTATACACGGTTATGTCATATCCAAAATAAATTTTTTTAACGTTGGAATTATATAACACACAAAAAATGATAAATAAATATATAGCATTTATTTGAAATCCACTGACATTGTACTATATTTCAAAATATAAAGAATGCCAAAAGCTAAAATTTGAAATTAGTTCTTCTGATAGAAAATAAAAAAAAATGTTAAAAAAAACCATAAACATAAAAAAAATTTAAATAGTATATTTTAATCTAACTATATTGCAATAACAAACAATTATAAAGGGATCGCTGACTAGGCCATGGTCAAGAAATTTTATTATTACCCAATCCTATAAAATTAGATGTAAAGTTTTTAATTTTAATAGAATACCCAAATTAAATAAAAAAAAAATTAAAATTTTAAGCTAATTTTATTAAGAAGCTTCAAAAAAAAATTATTTTTTTTGTTTTTGTATTTTAATCTTGAAACATGTCAACATAATTTTACTAATAAAAAAATATTATTATTTAAACATTACCTTTTTATAATGAACAATATAGAAATATATATTTAAGTTGATAAAACGTGGATAATTATTTAAGTTTATAAAATGTATGTAATCGTGATTAATCAGATTTATGTCGAATTGTTGACAAAATTGCAAAAAGAAAAATATGTAATTAAAATTTTAAAGAAAGACATACATTTTAAAAACATTTTTTTTTAAAGCTTTACCTACATTTTTTACCTCATTAAATTGCACCATTAACTAACTTAGGTAAAATAAATTTTGGCGCAAAAATATTTTGTACAAATTATTTAAACCTTTTAAATAGCAACAAAAACCAAATTTAATATTTTAAAATCATATTGAAATTTATTTAAATATAACAGACGATGTAAAAATGAACCGTAAATCTGAATTTTTTAACTTTATTAAATATAATGGAAGTGAGATATAGATAATATTAGCGAAATTTAGTATTTTGAACAGTTAAGCTAAATGTTAATATTTCTTATTTAGTTTTATTTTCTCTATTTAAATGTTTTCTTTTTTAGAAAAATTTATCAAATTAATTTATTAGCTATAAAATCATAATTCAATAAAATTGTGATAAAATTCAGTAAAGTAATAATTTCGAAGGAAATTTTTCCCAACCTATCGAATTAAGTAAACTGCTGCTATTATACCATCAAGGCATTTACAATGAATGTAAATTAAAAATCATTAACAATCACATCATAAACATAATTTAATTATTTTAAGAAATTTGTTTTTATGAAGTAATTTTTTTTTTTTAATTTTTATCGCACATATTATGCAATAAATTTATGCTATTTCTTTTTCATATTCGTCTATGTTGTATACCTACCTATATCTAAATTGCACAGTAAAATAGAAAAAAAAACTATAATTTTCTATTTATTGCTGTAGTGTTAATATTATTCAAAGAAAAAAAAAAATTAAACAACTTTTGAAGCAAATTTTTTCAAAAACTATTAGTTTATGATTTTTTATTATCATTTTTTTATTATTTAAAAATAGAAACAGTTCGAAAAAAAAATTAAAAACTTCTTCTTCGTATTTTTGTTTTTTCTTTTTTGCCTATCTTCTTCGAGCATCTACAGGGAATTTTTAATTTTTTATTATTATTTTACGTGACTTGTGATCAAAAAAAAAACTATGTTTTAATGTTATAAAATTTAAATAAAATAGAAATTATTTTATTATTATTATAATTGCAATTTAGTTGCAATAAATATTGAAATATTTGAAACATTCAATTTGGTAACAATTTGCGTACATGAAGTGAACAATTTTTTCACGTATAAGTTATTTCATAATAATAATTTGTAGCCAGATGCGATTAAAATGTTTGGGCTTTAATCTCAATCATAATTTCATATACCTAATACTTGTAACTAATATGACTATGTTTCGTCAATAGTCAGAAATTCTTTTTACGAGTACGTGTAACCAAAGTTCCTTTTTGCTGTTTGGAAAAGAAGTTTGACAATTATTGGCGTACTAATCGTAACTAAATAAACTGAATTTTCA
Organism: Hybos culiciformis; assembly: GCA_964007475.1. Taxonomy (NCBI): domain Eukaryota; kingdom Metazoa; phylum Arthropoda; class Insecta; order Diptera; family Hybotidae; genus Hybos; species Hybos culiciformis. The sequence goes on along the minus strand of OZ023275.1, from coordinate 15,126,905 downwards.
GCATAATCCTTTTTTAATTTAATTTTTATTTTAGGTAAAAATAATAAGAATTTATTAAGTCAGAAACTACCTTGAAATAATTGGTATGTGTTCTGGGAAGAATATGCCTGTGGGCGTTAATTAAAAAGAATACCTAAAGAATATTTCATATAATATTTACTGTGAAGTATATCATCAAAGTATCGAATTTAACTCTTTTATCGATTCAGATTTTTGAATTATAAGTCATTTACATTCAATGTTCCTTATTTATACACAGTTATTTATTTTGATTTAAATATAAAATTACTTTATATTTACTATAGGTGTTATATTTCTTCATTAAACTATATAGGAAATATATAAGTACTACCTACAAATTTATTATGAAAAGATAATATAATGATATTGAATATTCAAGCATACATAATTATACTTACCTTTACAAGATGATTAATATCAATTTCTTTAACAAGAAATGTTAGATGAAGATGAATCTTTAAAATAAATAATAACAAATTAGATTAAAGTAAAATGCTTCTTTTTAGTTTTGATTTTTATTTCTAATACTAAATTAAACAACATATAACACAATGAGTTCTTAGAAATTTGTTCTCGTGTTACTGACTGAAAGAAAATTGTCTCGATAATTTTTTGAATATGCTTATAGCTAATGTACATAGTTTTGTTAAAATTCGAAGAATAAATTGTACTGCATATAAATTTATAATAATCTTTATTATTCCTCAGCTGTTCAGTTTGTCATAATAATGGAAGAAATAAAAATAAAATTTAAATTTAACATTATTTTTATTAATATTTCAAATTATGGATTATATACATTGCATTATAAAAAAAATACATATAGTAATGTACATATATATAAATAATTATGGCATAAAATTTAATTTAGAAAAAAAATAATTTAAAATACACATTAACCGTTTACTTCGAAAGTAAATTGATTTTTACGCAAGAAAAAATTCCTAATTTGATTTGGAAAATTTTAAATAATTATGCAATTGGACTATTGTATGTCACGAATTTTCAATTGATTCCTGGTTTTCTTGTGGACTATTTTATTTACCTTATATAAACGAAATTATTATATAAATTTTTTTTTTTTTTCAAATCGTTTTAATGATAATATCATAATTAGAAGTTTATATTGCTTATTATAGAAAAAACTTCTATCTTTATTATAATATATAATTTTAATATAATAGTTAATATTTCCGTCCGTTCCCTCCGTCCATAAACAATTAACTTTTATAGCTGACAAGTTGTTATCTTCTTTATTTTCTTTTATTAAGTAAATTACCAAACAGTTCTAGAATTAAAAAAAGGTACTGATAATAGATATAGGTAACACAGATCTACATTTCTCATTTAACATTTCACTTTTATTGTTGATGTTATTTTTTTTTTAGTTAATTTATATTTCACGAGTTAAATTATGTCACCCTCTGTATTACTAACAACCTTAAATCATATTAAAAACTAAAAAAAATTAAAGAAATAATACACTTTTTTTGGGTGGCATGTTTTATATTTTTGCACATTTCTCATATAAAACTTAAATATACATTTATAGTTAATATTCAGTACAAACATTCGTGTGCACATACAAACAACATATTAATTCTTATGTTTATGGACTTGTGTACATATAATGTATGTACGTACAATGTACATTCGTATAGTATATAAATCTCTTTTACATAATTTTATTTTATAGAAAGAGATCAAAAGTCAATTTTACTTTTATTTATTTTTATTTTTTATTTTATTTATTTTAAGAAAAAAAAAAGTATTAAAAGCAAATAAAAGAAAAAAAAAATATTATTTAACTTTAAAGCTGTATATGTACATTATATGCACGAAAATTAATTTATTCAGAGTTGATAGCAAAAAAATAAAAAAATAAAAGACAAACTCTTGAGTAATGTTTACGCACATTATAATTTCATATTTCAAGTTTAAGGTCGCGCATTCAAAAAAAAAAAACAAAAAAGAAACGAAAACGCAATAAGTCTGAAGACACCATCAAACAAGATGATTGACCTGTTGAAGTTTCTTTTATTTTAAATTTATTTTTTGTCTTCTTATTATTATTATTATAGGACGTGTCTAAAACAATTTACTAATGATGTAAATTAATCAAAATAATATTATAGTTATAAATTTCACTGATAATATAAGTATATATAATATAAGTATATATATAATAATATAATATAATGATATAAGTAAGTTTTATGTTTTATTGGTTAAGGTTTTTCTTTCTAAAAGTGACCTAATTTCAGCTTTACGATAAAAAAAGTTAATTTTAAATTGCGCAATTACTTAGTTTTTAGTTTAGTCTAGATGGTTTAGAAAGTATTAAGTTTGAATATTTCTGTAATTGTTAAAAAATCCTTTTAAAAATGTTTCGTAGTCAATTATTAGATTTTTTTTTCAAATTACATATTAGTTTCTGATTCGTACAGGTTTGCTGTAAGTTTCACAATATTATGTCAATATTTTGTTCTCATTTCTCAAGTCAATAATAATTGGCAAAATTTTCAAAGTTGAATTATTTTTTGCGTATTTGGTAATTGGATATGTATAAAATTTTATTAATATGAATTACGTACCAATAATTACTAAAATTATAACGAATAGGTAGGTATTTATTATGATGTATAAGTTTTAAAAACAGCATGTCTATTGAATATATTATGAGCTCAACAAATCCTTAAATAAAAATAACTTCTCCTCCAAGCCCGAAAATTAAAGAGAAAATTTTAAAATGTTTAAGAAAATTGAAATAAACAAAATGTAATAAGTGATTAAAATAGATTATAAGAATATTTGGTAGATTAATTAAATAATAAAATAAATGAAAATAGGACACAGCATTAGTTTCATTTAAATTTTTTTAAATAATAATTACAATGTAATAAAAAAAAATTAATATAAAAATTACCGTAAGTTAACCAATAAAAACTTATAAATCTCATTTCAAAGATTTTATGATATCTTGCATAAGAAGTAAAACTTTAAATACAATTATGAACAACATACATATTAAATACTTTTAGATTTTTTTTTTTTGTATGAAATTAATTACCCTAGAAATATAAAATTTGACTATTTCCAAATATTTTTTAATATAATTTTCTCACTCGAATTAATTAAAAAAATTAAATATATATAACATTAATTATAATCAAAATAAGATTAAACATTACTCAATTTTTTATATTTCAGGTTCAAAATGAAGTTGGTGTTGCTTCTATGCGTAAGCTTTGTGGGAACAACTCTAACTGCAGATATTCTGATGATAACAATGGGTGGAACTAAATCACATAAAATACCATTTTGGGAATTATCAAAAGGATTAATACCAAGGTAGGTATTTATTTGATAGCTTTGGTTGCGCTTAAAAAACTTCCCCTTAAAAAAACTTACAAAAAATACAAAACATCGTTACCAGACTTTAAATTGTTTCGAATTATGACACGAAATAAAGTCAATTGAATATAAGACCAATCCAAAAATTAATTTCATTTAAAAACGGTTTGAATTACCAAAACTGAATATTTTAATGAACGTTTATATGTGGAATATTGTTCCCGGAAGTTTCATTAAAACGAAATTAGGCAGACAATAACTGATAAACTTAAATTCTTTTAAGTTCAAAGTGTTCGTTTATGTGCATCATCGTTTAGAGATTATTTCAGAAATAGTAATTAATGTATAATTTTATGTGAATTACGTTTATTGCTTACTAAAACCAAAAACATTAATTATATGAATTTCCATACAACTAATATATTCTTAAATTAATTAAATACTTTCATAATTATACATTTAACAATTACAATTTATAATTTAGCGAAGCGCAATTATTAAAATGACAATTAAAAGTGATAAAATTCTTTAATATTTCAATGCAGTAATTTAGTTATTCTTGAAAAATGTTGATGTTAAATTTTAATTAAACTCGCAATACTAATTCTATTTGACAAAATCCTTTTTTATCATTTACCCACAGGGTTAATATAACAATAATAATTATAATTATATGCGAATGCGATAAATAATTATATTTGCGTTTTTTTGATGAGCCATGAAATTAATTTTAAGCAATACTATAATATACTTTAATGCGTTGGGGATCGTTATGTTGTATTTAGTGCTATAGAATTTAGATCACTAAATGTGTCAATACACATGCAATCATTTAGATGCATCTGCGTAAATAATGAAAAAATTTAGATGCATCAGCGTATAATGAAAAAATTTAGATGCATCAGCGTAAATAATGAAATCATTTAGATGTTTCGTATTGAATATTACGTAATACCTAAACAAACATAATTTCTCTCACAATATTTCAATACAGCCAAATACAAAAAAAAAATGAGAAAAAATAAGAAGAAAAAATATTCTCTCTTTGCAACTACCTCTCCCCTACGCATTAAAACAGTATATTGGATATGTAAACAACCTTCGGTCCCGTGATATAAGTATTGACTCGTGTCAATGTATTTTTGTGTATACAGAACTTTTAATTAATAACAAATTTAGTTTCATATACAATAATCTACTATAAAAAATCACTTCAACTAAAATGGATGTAAAAAATGTTGTTTTTCAATTTTACTACTAAAGCTTGCATAAAAATCTTATATATTGTTTTATAAATTTGATTTAAATGACACTCTTTTCGTAAAACCAATTATCTGAAAGACACAAATTGATTAATTCAAGATGTGTAGTGAAGCTTGCATTGCACATGATCTAGAAATAATATATCACTAAACCACAGTAACCGACAAGACAAGTATATGTATTCTATTTAAATATCTACGTTTAGATTTATACAAATAAATGTATTTTACAATTATTTCCAAAGCACTTTCGAAATCAACTATTTGGCTTAAAAATTTAGTAGAAATTTTTATTTTTAAATATAAGTGAAAATAGTTATAAAATCCGAAAACTATTATTCTATTATTTTAGCCAAATTTATTAACTGCTGAACATAACGCACTATATTATAACCTAATTAACGTTCTCATTTTCAATGATATGTTAAATCTTTTTGATATTAGGACACATTCATTTTTAATTTATTACGTACATAAATAAATTATGTTGATAGAAAATTAAATATTATTACAATTACAGAGGTCACAATATCACTTTTTTAAATGGATTTCGACCCGATTTTCTAATAGACGGTTTAACAGAAATAACCCCAACTTCATTAGTTGATTATATTCAAAATTATACAGATTGGGACTTACTGGGTTCAAGAATGCAAGGAAAATTGCCAGTATCATATTTTGATGTACTACGCTATCCAATACAGGTAAATTTCTATTTACTCACTCAATGATATTTATTTTATTATACCTATACACATTAAATTTTAAAGGCATATTAAAAAAGAAGATTTGCAGTGTATATTTATAATTTTTCTATGATGTTTACAAATAGAAAAAAACACTAACTTGTTTCCAGAAGTGACTTCAGATTTAATCTTCAAAAAAACATAATTAATTAATTAACTAAAATAATATTAATTATCATTTTACATGATCAATATGTATATCCTTTAAATAATTGGAATTATTAATTTAACAAAAATGAAACGTATTATGTTACAGTAATATGTAAGTTAGTGTTTCGCGTACAATTTGCGAAAACATGAAGCCACTCTCTCTTATATGCTATGAATTTCGGGCGCTTTGCACATTCTGATATTCAATCTTCAATGTAATTTTATGTTTTTCTGTTAAGCCAAATAGATTTAATAACGGACAAGATATTATCAGTCTTTCGATTAATCTTATCAAATTCACGAAATACGTTTGAATTAAAACATATTTAAGATTTATGTATATAATTATGTTTTTATGTATAAATATAAAAATAATTTCTCTAATATCTATAACTAAATATTTAAATTATACTAACGTTTAATAATAATTTTTGTTTTTAGTATAATTTTTTTGCAGATCATTAAAATAATATTTTCACTAAGTTTTATGCCACTGGCTCACATAAAATTAAAATTACATTTAATAAAATGATCACATATTTTCATAATTAAAAATAAAACATAATAATAAAAAAAATAATATTCTTGTTAATATTTCTAATTTTTGAAGATGACAAAAAGCGCCCTTATGTCTAATGTTTAATTGTGTAACATTAAACTGGTTTATTAAACATAAACATAATGTTATATAAATATTTATACTTTTGGCATCAACTTATCCACATTAAATAAGTTAAAATTTTTTTTTTCTAAGAAACATTTCAATATTCTAAAAGCATAACTAACATTTTTGAAAGTACAATGTCAATTGATCAGATCAAGCTATAATTTAAATATTATTTCTCTTGTTTGTTATAGATATTTACATTTTACATTATTATAAGAGTATCAGATAAATAGATATAAATTATTAAAGAAAACATTTCTGAATCCGATAGAACGAATATTTTGATTATAATTATAAATATACATTATTTTTTCTTTTCATGACAGAAAAAATGGAATATATTTTGCGGTTTAGAGAATCTGCAATAATTTAAATTTAAACGTTTATTTGCAATTATCAACCCTTTTACATGCGTATATTATATATTTGAACTTAGTTACAGCGAAAACATGAGAAATTAAATTTTACAAAAAATTCAATAATTGAATAATGTATTCGAAATAACATTTTTTAATCTTATCATAAAAATAATTAATTTTTTGAATTAATTAATTTAAATATACGTCTTTAGAAATCCCTAAATTAAAACATTTTATATGAGATTCTTGTTTACGTCAAATAAGTATAAAGTTAACGTATGTTAATGTTTGCATAATATTTTTAAATGAAATATTTATTCAACTAAATTTTTCTTGTTTTTATTAAGGGTTTTACTACAATACAATCTCTACAGTATATAAATTTGTCAATTTGTATAATAAACTAGTTAAAAATTCCAAACTAACAAAAATTAAATAATTAAAAAATATGCACAGCAACATGGTATGATCGTCAACTAGTACATACATATTTTAAATAAGTAATATTTCCAAACATCCTCCATACTATAATCAGTGAACAAAATTAAATACAAAATTTTGAAAATATCCAATTTTGACATATAGCATTTCGACAATTTTTTGACATTAAAATTTTTTTAATACACATATGAATTGCAAAAAATAGTATTTTCTAAATGAATCTTTTTATCATTTACATCAATTTATACTAAACCACCTTGGAATAGATTTTATTTAAAAATATATTGAACTTGGTGAATAAACCTTTAACTAAAAGTTACAAATTAAAATTAAATGCAAGTTAGATTTTTAAAAAATAAATTAATTATTTATTGTTTGTTTACGTATACGGAAAAATTGTTTACTAATTTTTGATATAATAACTTATGCATTTATAAATATCTGTATTGTATAAATTATGAAATTTATCTAATAAGTTAATAATATTCCTTTATTCTTATAATAGAATATATATAACTAATTTAAATTGAAACTATAAAAATATATAATAATTTAATACTGTTCTGAAAACTTTAGCAACTTTATTCGAAGATTTGTTACTACGATAATATATTGATTATTGCAATAATAAACAAAAAAATTATGATATTAAGATAAGATTTGGAAATCAATTAATCATATCGTTAGCATACTTACTGTGATTTTTCTTTTAATTAGTGTTAATATTGTTAAACTTAAAAATCATTTATGTTTTTAATTTTTTAGGCCTGCGATGTAATGCTGCATGATTCTGAGACTAAAGATTTACTTTACCGTACATTTGATTTGGCAATATTAGATGGTGCATTTCCAGAATGTGCATTGGGATTAGTTTATAAGTATAAAATACCATTTATGTACATAAATACAGTTGGTTTTTATATGGGAAGTATATCGAGAGCTGGAAACCCAATGCCTTGGTCCATAACACCAGTGTTTTATAGTGATCTGACAGATAATATGAATTTATTACAACGAATTACTAATACAGCAATGCATTTATTTGCTAATTTTGGCCATAAGGTAATAATTTATAAAATATAATCTAGTTTACCGAATATTTACAAGTTTTGAAAAATCTTTTTAATATTCTATCACATAATAATCACAGTCCTGTACAATTGTACATTATACCTATATGTTTCTTTCTTTTTTTTAATATATTGTACAAAATAATGTATATTGTTAATTAAGGATAAGGGGTAAGAATCTGTTTTATGTAATGCATTGCTGACTAGGTTCTTTTTGTGTATTCCTGTGGGGCCAGTAATCCAGCAATAAATTTGTGTAGTACAGTTTAAATATACTTATCCGATATATTTTATAGCTTTACTGCGATTCTTATTGAAATTTTAATTTTTTGCAGTACCTTTTAATGCCAATTCTGAATAATGTTCTTCGTCAACACTTTGGACCAGATATTCCACACGCATACGAAATGTCAAAAAATGTAAGCTTTATTTTACAAAATGGTCATGCATCTGTATCGTATTCAAGGCCATTATTACCAATTGTTGCAGAAGTTGCATGCATTCATTGCAAACCTTCGAAACCACTTCCAGGAGATTTAGAAAGATTTATTCAAGGCGGAAGTGAATCAGGCTTTATTTATGTATCAATGGGATCCTCAGTTAAAACAGCAAATATGCCAGAGAAATTAAGAAAAATATTTGTGCAGACTTTTGCTCGTTTACCATATAACGTTTTATGGAAATGGGAAGGTGAAACAATGCAAGATTTACCGTCTAATGTTATGTTAAGCCGTTGGTTACCACAACAGGATATTTTAGGGCACCGTAAGTTAAAAGCTTTTGTTACACATGGTGGTTTGTTAAGCATGTACGAGGCCGTTTATCATGCAGTTCCATTGTTAGCAATGCCAGTATTTTGTGATCACGATTCAAATGCTGCAAAAGCAGAATCTGACGGTTATGCTTTAATATTACAATTAAATGAATTAACAGTGGATAATTTATATAAGGCTATCATTAGAGTTATTCGTGATCCCAATTATAGACAAAATGCGAAGTAAGTAATTTATAATGACATAATCCGCAATGAAACTTCTATTTACCTTTCTGTACTTATTCATGTACTATTTTAGATATAGACAAACACTATTATTGGATCAACGGAATACTCCTTTAGAAACTGCGGTATATTGGACAGAATATGTTTTAAGGCATAATGGTGCATACCATCTGCAAACACCTGCAATGAATCTGAGGTAAATAATACAATCATAAAAGCTACAGTATTTTTTTTGTAGAGAAAATATTACATATTTATCTTAAAGAATTGGTAAGAACTATAGTTAATATTGTTAAAATTTATGATAAAAAGTAAAGACTTCTGGCAACAGGGACCTTTGAGATGTAAATTTCTATAATTTAAAGCTTTATTTATAATTTACAATTTCACTAAAAATATGTGGCATCAATAATTTTGTAAAATGCCCATTTTTATAAAATCAAATTCTAAATAAAAGTAAATAATTAATACAATCATTTCTAAATGTTCCTTGTTGGGAAACCTGTAAAAACTACTTATCAAATAAACATTTTTATTTCAGTTGGATACAATTTTACTTAGTGGATATTGTGGCAATTTGTATAGCTGGGCTTATATTGTTGCGCTATTTATCAAAAAAAATTTTGAAGCAAGTAATAGTCATAGTGCCGTTAAATAAAGAAAAACAGAAAAAACTTTGATTAAGAATGAAATTTTAATTTTAAACTTTACAATGTCTAGTATTAAAAACTATTCTCTATAAATTATTTTAATACCACGAAGTTACCATTATAAAAATAATACTTAATAATGTACCTATGTATAATGTTAGCAATATGCAAATGATATTATAATGTGTATAGATATTATCTCTCTTCTGACACAATATTTTGACCTTATAAAAAAAAAGTAGTACAATACTTATAATAACAACAGGGAAAACATTTTCTTAATTCATTTTCCTTTTTCCAGTCATATAATATTTTATGTTTTCCTTATTAAAAGATATTAATTTTAAAAATAATTTGGCAAAAATAATGTGTCAATAAGTTGAGATCTAATAAAAATAATATGTTTTTGATGATTTTAAAGAGGCCAAAGAGTAATAAAAAGCTACATTTTTAATCCTTAGGTCTATGATCCTGATTATAAAAAATCCGTGACATTTTGTTTTGTAATAGTCGTTAATTTTAAGCTCAATTAAATTAAGGAAAAAAATTTAAGGTTCTAAACCGTCTATAGATTTATATATGTTGTATCGAAAGCTGAACCTTAAATAACTATCAAGCAAACAATAAGAGTTTAATTAAGAAAATTAAAAATTGTTATTTAATTTTGTAGGTATTCATAATAGGAGCTGTATTTAAAATAAATATATAATAAAGGCGATTTTAATAAGAAAATTAAAAATCAATTTTAGAGGCTGAAAACGAAAAATAATAGCTGCACAACGGGAGTCCAGGACATGGTCAAGATTTAATTTTCTTAAAAGAACAACATAAACATATAAAAGTTAAACTTTAATATAGGAATCTGATTCAAAACATTTATTTAAACTTAAAAACTTAAAAAGAACTTAAAAATGAACAATTTTTAAAGAAAAAAATATCTTTAATTCTTGTTTTGTAATTATTTAATATTTCAAAATATTTTCTGTACTTTTTCCAAGTGCGCTATCATTATCGCCTTTGTCATGAATGTCTTTCACTTTAAAAAAAATAGAGAAAAAATAATTAATTAATTTTTTGTTTTGTTTTTGGAAATTTAAAAATACTTTTACCAATTGCACTATCATTTTCGCTGTTGTCATTAACTTCTTTCACTTCAACAATATTAGAATCAATTAGCTTCTTTCGGTTGGAATAATGCAGATACATTGTTATACATAGACCCATACTCCCTACTAGCAAAAATGTCTCTCTTGTAATATTATTCAATTTAATGGCTCTTCAAGTTCACCAAAACGATTATACCAAAAATAAATAATAATTAAAATAATTATAATTATTCGGGAAATTTTTTTTTTTAAACTAATCAATTTAATCACCGTAGTTAAATGACGAAGATTAAAAACTTTTAAGAACTGTTCAGCTCAATTAAAGGCAATTGTTGTTGTGTTTCAAATGAAAATGTCATATTTTACTGTTAATCTCTTTGATTTTTTTAAAAACGAAAAACCTAGATATGTATAGAACTTACAGAAAAATTGTATTTTCGAGTAGATCGACAAAAGTTTTATTCAATTTAACAGTCTCTTCGACCCAAAAAACTGGCAATACCATTTTTTTAATTTTTTTCATTGGATCATATTCTTCAATTGGTTCAATATCAAAATTAAATTGTAGGCGGTTGACGGCAAGCATTGGAGTTCCAGATAACTGAAAAAAAAATAAAATTAAAAATATTGAATGGAATTGAAAAATATCGAATATGAAATTATAATTTTAATGTGTTTAAGTTTATTTGGATAGAAGACTTTGGGTAAAAATGTGTAATATAATAAAAACTAAAATACAGATTTTTTGATAAAAACTATCGAACATATATTTTTACGACTTACCATTTCAAATTCATATATCATTTCATGCTTAGCAGGATTGGGACTTAAACCAATTATCTGTTTCAAAAGACTTTCATCAGATTTATAAAAATGTGGCAATGAAACAATCATTGGCACATTTACACATCGTTGTAGGCTCATTGTTCCTTTCAACGGACATCCATATGGCTCTTCTGAACAAAAGCAATGATTTTCGGGCTCATTCTAAAACAACAATAAAAACAATTTTTATATACACACTTGTCAGAAGCTACAAGAATATATAATACTTTAAGGTCACCAAAATCCATTTCATATTTGACTGTAGGCAATCCACTATACGAACTCTTCGAATGATAACTTGGGCTAATTGATCTACATAGATCTGCAGAAAAAGACCATAATTTATCTTCTTTTGATAACAATGGTGGAAAAATAGTAGCATCTGTTCCTCTAAATTCATTACATTCACTTTCATCTTCCCAAACATCTAAATTTTGCTTGTTTTTAAATCGTTTAACTTTTCCAATTGAAGCATAATTTTTTACTCCACGGAAAACTGTAAATTTTCCAGCACTTGTGCCATTTGCCTATAATTAAAAATAAAAAATCTTCTCTGAAATTATATGAGTACAATATTTTCGCTATATTTTTGATCGTAACTCGTAACGTTAGAGAAAAATCTACACTACACTGTAAAAACGTCGATTTGAACAGAGTAATTATATCACATTTAATGTAGGATTTCTGTTTCAAAATTGAAGCTAAATTACTACCTCATAGAGTAATTTTACTTTTGTAGGAAAATTACTTCAATTTTGATACTTGAACCTTATTTTAACTACGTTTAGTGTAGGTACTTTTCGAAGTTTAAATAGTCTAAAAAAAAATTTGGCTTATTAGAAACTGGTATAATTTTAATAAAAAGTTACAGTACTTACAGTTCCCAAGAATGAAAATCCATAATGTGTAGAATTGAAAGAAAATCCACCTTTTATTTTTCCTATAAAAGAACGTAAAATTAATTAGAATTGCGATATATTATTAATTTTAACTGAGATTGCTCCATTCCATTTTAATTCTTGAAAATAATATGTACAAAAGTGTTTTCGTGAACATTAAAAAAAAAAGAACTAAAGACATCATAATATTGTCGAAAAAAATAAATAAAACTACATTTATTAGTGATGCTGACATAATTTTATAATAAATATTTAAATTTCCAACCTGCAGAAAATTGAGCGCAAATAATTTTAACAGCAAATAAATCAGAGGAACAATCAACTGGAATTCCATTGTAAAACATATCTATAAATTTTACATTTATAAACGGCTCCGTTGAATGAAACATTTCTTTTAATGCTTCAGCTAAAACTCCGATCATAACTTTTTGTTGACGTTTCGCTAATACTGATGTTAACTTAACAGTTTGTTAGAGAAAAGTTAAAAAAAAAAATTTCATTTAAAACTTGTATCTTAATTTCAACAATAAAATAATTTAATAAAGTTTTTAAAACAATTTTTTGTTATAATATATACTTATTATAGATATAATGGTTATACATATATAGAAAATTGAAATAATATTAATAAAAATAATTATGAAAAATAATAATTCAAGCAATGAAATCTTTTAACAACATTGCACATTTTTATGATAAAACCAAAATTCAGAGTGAGTGCAAATATTCCTAAATACTAAAGTTATGTGAATTGCAGGAAATCTACGAATAAACAAATCACAAACATTATATAGATTTATTGAAAACCATCCTTTTTTATTTAATTTTTTCCCCATTAGTAAAATCAATTAACGATAAATTTACATAAGACATTTTCAACATCTGGCCGGCCAACATTTTAATTTTTTTCTTGGTCTCAATTTTTAAATAATCAGTTAAAAAGTTTAGAAATTAACTCGATTTGGAGTTAGCAAACCTAATTTCGATTAAATTCTTTTAATTATAATAAATCTGACACTAGTAAATTATTCAAATACAAATATAATTGATTTCGAAAGAATAATGAATCTATTATCTATGTATTTACTAAGTAATTAAATTTGGAAAAAATATTCAGAATTCTTATTATTTCTTAGAGTTCTATACATCCTTTTCTTTAAAATTAACATTTCAGGATTTTTTTCAATCTAGGGTTGAAGAAACAAACTATATGTTCAGCCTGTGAGAACTTATATTTTTACATGTTTTATAAAAATAATAAAACCAAAATGATATAAAAGAATAAAAAAACAAAATATTTAAAAGCAATAAATAAAAAAAAATGAAAACAGCGCATCATACCAATAACAATTATACATTTATAGAACAATCAATTTATGATTATTTACATATATAAGAGGGGGTGACATTGATTCTACTATCTTCATCAATTTATCTTTGATCATTTTAGCAATAGGAGCACTAGCACGTTTTACCATTATAGGAATAAACTATGTATAAGTTCGAACCAAAAAATTATTTTAATGAATGTGGATTAGTTAAATTAAAAAATTACCATCATTAATGGATGTGGCATTGTTATAATCTCTTCACCACTCAATCCCTTGTCAGAGCGCAAAAAGAATGTATTTCTCATATGAAAACTAACTGTATCGTCTTCATCGTTATCTTTCAGATTGTATTTATCTTTCCATTCCCTAAAAATAAGTTAACTTAAATCCAAAGGGGCAAATAACTCGAAATATTAAATAAAATTGAAAACCGAATTCCTACGGTTTACGAGGTTAATTAAAAATTCATTTGGTTTGTGTAGAAAAAAAACAGCTATATGTAGGTAGCCATCATTTTTAGGGGCTTTATAAAATCAACAACATTATCAAAATTAAATAAATTACACTAAAAACTTACTCAAATACAAATGGCCCAACTTCTTTTAAAATTGGTTTGGCACCTTGTGTCACATCATTCGCATTTGTAACATTGAAAACCCATACTCGAAAATCTATCGGAAATGGAACTTTGGCCCAAGTTGAACGAAATTCGGAACCTGGTTTTAAAGTTTTTTGCTTCAAAATAATATTATTATTTTTTTTTTTTTTTAAACACATTAATTCAATTGTATACCTGTTTAATTATAGCTTGAAGTAATTTTGGAAATCCGAACCAGCCAAATACAATTCCAAAAATAAATAAGAATCCAAAAAAAATTGCTAATTTTAAATTTAAATTTATTTTCATATTTTAACATACGTATGATTTTACTTGTAAATATAAATAAATTTATATTAATATTATTTTGTATTTACATGCCCAAGAATTAAATAATTATTCGTATTCAGATCGATTTTGATTAGAAAATACAAAGAACATTTATCATGCAAATAGATCTCAATTTTGACTAATTATTTTTATTCATTTCCAACTACATTCCTACAATATTAGAAACAAATAAATTACTCCTTTCAATTTTTTATTAGTGGAATATTGAAATCATTTTTCTTTATTATTAAAATATTGGGTCTGGTGAAAAACCAAAATTTATTATATAGCTAGCCATCAATGAAAGAAGAAGATATTCGCATAAAAATATGAATTTTGAAAACACATAATATTCTAATAAAATAAATTATGGATAGATTACATTTTTGTCCATAATCGATAGTAAATTCTATTCACAACTTGGAATTTACATTCTGGGGGTAAAAATGTTTTTGATAATCATTATAATGTCATATATATATATATATATCGAACTGCTACATGTGTGACTTACATATGATTCTAAAATTCTAAAATATGCTCAACTCCAGCAACAAACAAAGATTCGTAACTCCAAATAATGAAAACAAACTAATTAAGGAACATCTAGTTAATGCTATATGTTTATATAATAATTTACTTGAAGATGAATTATTAAAGCAGATTGAATTAAAACTTAAAACTTTATGTTATCTACACATTATAAACACATTCAGAAAATAGTTTAAAATTTTTTAAAAACTGTGGAAAATATAATTCTTTATTACAAATTGAAAAAATGTGAAAAAAGAAAGTTAAATAATTTTAAGAAATTATAACTTTAATATCATCATAATCTTTGATAAATTAATCTATACATCAATAAGTTTCGAAGTAGAAAGAAATATATATAGAAAATAATTTAATTCAGTTCAATTTGTTTATTAGGATACGAAAATTATATTGTGTTAAAAAATAGCTTTTATCTTAAACTTTCAGATAATTCGTTTTTGATTTTTCTTTTTTCCTTAAAATTTTCTAGTTATATCAAAACTCAAAAATTTGAAACCGCAATTCGGTGATAATGAATTGTTCCAAGTATTTTTCAATTTCTATAACTATACAAACAGAGAAAAATATGTTAGCACACATAATGATTTTCATTTTAGATTTTACTCGAGATTCATCATTCAATAATTTTCCACCCAAGAGCTGATACCAAAATTTAACTCTACAACACAGAGACAAGAATATCTAAGTTGTTATACGTAAAAATGTTTTAAACACAAAAAGTTTTTTTTAAGCGATTAAAACAAGCAGCTTGGCTTTTGTATTCTGCATAGGATAAAAAAAATTTAATTCTTAGAATACAATTTTCCGCGATTATACTAGTTTGCAATTATAAATGAAACTGAAAGTGAATATTATGTAGATATGATTTAAGTGATTATTGTATTCAAAATAATTTGATGTGATAATCAAAATATTGTTTAATTTAATACCAAAATGACTAGTATGTATGTTGCGTGTATTTTAGGTCCTAATTATTTACGTAATTATAATAAAGGTTGAAGAACATTAATTATTTAATCAAATTTCGCTAATACAAATAAATAAATAAATTAATAAAAATATCCAGAAGAGTTTGCAAGACTCAAATGTCTGCGAATGGTTATTTATGTCACTATCACTTTTATTCGAGTTTTTATTTAGAATTTCGTAAACTATTTATTGTTATTTGTATTTGCTGACATCTGCACTATGAATCAAATTTTACTAACGAACATGGAAACGATAACAATTTCTGATGCAGTACATGAGTCAAATTCAAACATTGTATGATTTGCAACGAAGAGCCGAAATGTTAATTAAATATCAAAAGTATGTGATCAAGACATGTTAGCATAATAATACAGAATTTATAATATCGTCTGCTCAGAAATGAAACAACGTATGATATTTATACGTCAATATTTGACTATAGCACCATTCGATTCTTCGTACGTCGTACTCAATTTTATAAGTACAACTACTTTGCAATATTCTTAATGTTGATTAAAATGTGTTTTTTAGATGAAAATTGTACGTTACTTAATATTTTTTCATACGTTTTTTTTAATTTTCAAATCTTTAAATTCAAATTACTCGAAACTATACTTTTCATTATACGTTGTTTCATTTCTGAGCAGGCGATATATGTCATCTAATTTATTACTTTAAAAAATATAAACAAGTAGGCTTTAAGTTTTAAATTTTTATTAATAATTTTAAATAAGTTTATTTTTTTTATAGAGTAAAGTTGTAAAATAAATAAATATAAAGTATTAAGTATCTTTATCATTAAAAAATTACATAATTTAAAAGTAATTAGAATTAAATAGTTTTATACAAGATTAATAACAGAAAAATTAATATGAATCGATAAATATTTCTTATTTCTAAGGATAGAGCATATTAACATATAAATGTAGCCTAAAAATATATTCAATTTATTCTCACACGAATGTATAATAATAGATATGAATTCTTATGTCAACTCTTTAATAATAGCAATAATTTAATTTCAAATTTTAGCTTTATTAATGATATTCTACTTTTATGATTTTTATGAAATTTTAATACTTTTCAGATTCATTGTTTGGATTGTTTACTGGACTACCCAAACCATTATCTATTCCATTCTTTACAGGTAGAACAGACTTTTCCACAGTTACTGGTGCTGTTTTAGAACTAGTTACAACAAAATTTTGAGTATTATTCATATGTAAAAACATAGCAGTTGCGAAACCAATCCTAAATAAATAAATAAAAAAAAAAATTATTAATACATTTTTATATAGTACAATTTATGTGCAGAAATGCAAAAATATTTATTTGAAGCAAAATTATTAATTTTTTTCTCTACAAAAAACCTTTTTTGTGTAAAATTTTATGTGTAAAATTTTTTCTAGATTTTTTTTTTTAAGCGAATCATAATTATTTTTTGGTAATGCAACATATTTTCTTCTACCGAAGTTTTAACCAGAACAAATTATAAATGGACAAGTTATGAAATTATGTTTAAATATTATGGAATAAATTGAAGTTGAATTTTTTTTATTTAAAAACTTTTTTGTTGAATAAAATTAACTATAGAGACATTCAATCAAGAAAAAAATATTATATACTAACCCTCCAATAATTGTGCATAACCATCTCAATATATTGTTCGCTTTTCTAATCCTAAAATTAATTAAAAAAATAATAATCATAATTTTGTCATTCTATATAGATTCATCATATAAACATATTTATATGCTTAAGAATTTCCATGATATATTTTTATATTTTAATATTTTCTCTGAGACTGAAGTCGCTGTAAACTCATAATGACTCTCTTTACCTCGTTATAAAAACTTTCTTAATTATTCAGTTTATCGTTTTCTTTCAATTTTGCAGACCATCTTTGTATTTATTCATCAAAATTTAACTGTGTAATCCGGATTCGATAATATAATCATTTAAAGATTAATAATTCAAAACTATTTTGCCCTGAATACAAGTTTGCGTAAAAACGACTAATGAATTAATTAAAACTTACATAAATAGTGGCTTAAACATTCCCGTCCAGGTTTTATTTAGTGCAACACCTTCTTCAACCCAAAATAAGGGTACAATCATCTTCTTTAAATTTGCCATTGCCGCAACTTTTGGCACTGGTTCTTGTCCCATATTAAACTGCAATCTTTTTGCGGCATTAAATGCAGCTCCGGTAAACTACAATTAAATTAAATATAAATTTATTAAAATAAATATATACTTATGTAGATATGTACAAAATTTACCAAATCAAAATCAATATAAATTCCATGCTCATCATGTGACGGATTCAGTCCTTCTATATTTTCAAATAGACTTTCCTCACCCTTATAAAAATGTGGCATAGATGCATAAAGTGGCCCACCTACACATGGTGCTAAATTCTGACCAACAAAAATAATTAATTTAAGTCTAAGAACGTAAGATAAACTAAAGATTTACCATAGTTCCAACAGGAGGACAATCCTCAGGAATGTTTTCACCACAATAGCACTTTAAATTGTCATCAATCTATGAAATAAAATTATTATATGATGAAAAAAATTGTAGAATTTTTATTATATGAACATGGTCAGATTGATCTTACAATACAATGTATGTATACAAAATTTGACTTACACTCATGTCACCAAAATAGTAATGATATCTCTTCAATGAAAAACCAGCATATTTTGAATTCTCCTCATAGAATGCTCCCAAAGATAAACATAAATCTGCTGCGTACGCCCATAATCCATCATCTTTTTCTAAAAATGGAGGAAATATTGTTGAATCAGTTCCTTTAAATTGATTACATGGATCTCCATTCCAAACATCCAATTCTTCTTCATCATTAACAACAAGAACTTTTCCAAGTTTCATAACATTTTTTGATCCCCTGCAAACCGTAAAGCGACCTGCATCAGAATGATTACCCTAAAATCAACAGTATATTATTGAATTAAAATTGACACTATTGAACCATAAAAAAAATTGAAGGAAATGGACTTAAGACAAATTAAATTAAGTACTATACCAATTTCTTTGTATTTCTCTGTTAAAACTGTTTAAGAATGTATCTTACAGCCATTTAAAGTAATGTTGATTTATATAATAATAAATTTAAAATTTTATAGACTTAAAATCTAGTTGTCTATAAAGTGGTTTTAAGAATATGAACATTTTCTTATGAATATGCGGTACACGTTTGCAAAATAATGCAATATGATTTTAACACTATATGTAATTGCTTAATCTATAATCTTTGTAAAGATGATCATTCTAGGAAGAATTAAGTTAATAAATCAATCAATAAAAAACAAATAAATTTAGTCCTCAACAGACTTTAAATATGGACAAATAAAGAAAATAAAGAAATTGTCAAATTAACTTACTCCACTCATTAAAGAAAACAGAAAATGAGTATCGTTGTATTTTGAACTCCCTTTTACTTCACCTATAAAAAAAGTATAACTATAAGTGCAGAAATTTTGTTATGTAATATTAAATTAATCAGAAAAATTGCATTACGGAATTGAGAAAAACACAATATTCAATAATTACCTGTATGAAAAGCAGTACAGATTGCTTGGGCTCCAAATTCTTCTGATGAACAATCGACAAATATACCTCGGAAAAATATGTCCAAGAATTTTCCAGTTATATATGGTTTGTTATCAGTGAATATAGATTCGATTCCTTTAGATATTAAATCTAGCATTGGTGCACGATCCCGTTGAACCATTATAGAAATAGCCTTTAAAGTGAATTTTATGTTACAATAATGGAAGCATGGAAAGAAAAAGGAAAGGAACAAAGCTTTTAAAAACTTCACCATTTGTAAAAGTTTACTTAACAAATAAAAACGCATTTTTATTTCTAACTTAGTAAGGTAGTCATTAAGTTTGGAAAAATTCTTTGTTGCAGCTGCAAGACAAGGTCAAATTTATTAAATTAATCCACTGTATATTTTTAGCTAACCTGTACGATAGGATGTGGTATTGTTATGATTTCTTCTCCTGTAAGACCATGGCTTTTTGTTTTATCCGGCCGATAAATGAACGTATTTCTCATATTAAAAGAAACTGTATCCGCTTCTTCGTCATCAACTAAATCATATTTATCTTTCCATTCACTATAAAAATATAAATAACCATTAGACGTCCAATAGAATTTAAAAAAACTCTTGAATATATACTCAAAAACAAATGGACCAATTTCTTGAACTTTCAATTTTCCACCATTGGCGTATTCCTCCGGATTTGTTATGTTGAAAACATTAACATGAAAATTTAATGCAAAAGGAGCTTTTCTCCACATCTCACGAATATCGGTACCTTCTTTCAAAACCATTTGCTAAAATTATGCAATTAGAATAGAATATTAACTATTTTTTGGTAGCTAAGTTGTATTATAGTTCGTAGAAACAAAATTCCTCGATAAGAAAATTCTTCAAAGTATAAATTCCAACTTATTTAAACATTTGTTATCGTTAAACTTATTAACTTCTTTTTTTTCTGTATATAATGACGCCAGAAATTTCATTTAGTGCAGGCCAGTCACTAAATTCATAATAATAAATACTTACCTATAACCATATACCTAACTCACATTTAAAATTCTCTGAAAAATATATCTTTTTTACTCAAACTAAAATTAGTCTGTTTTATTTGCGTTTTTTCTATTTTCAATATAAGTATGGTTTCCTTTTCATATGCGTTTGAAATGCAATGAAATATTATTGATAAATCTTACCTTTCCAATCATAAGCTTTAAAAGCCTTGTAAATCCTAAAAATCCAAACAATATTCCGAACCAGAATGCAATCGCACATCCGATTGCAATTCTTTTATAATTTAAATTTGGTGGATTCATTTTTTTGTTAATTTGTTTTTAAATGTTCCAATTTATTTTTATTATGTTATGTAGGTATGTTCAAAAATTTACGTATTATGAAATCTGAAAAAAAATTAATTATAAAATTCTGATTGTTAAAATAAAACAAATAAATTTTCTTTATAAAAAAAGGGTTGACAAAAATGTTAAACATAAGAAAAATCTAAAAATTTTTATTCACAACTTGAAATTATTATATTGTGCTAAAGCTAATTTATAACTTCCATTTTATAATATTAAAGACATTTTTGTTTTAATTCATAGATTTTACAATTTCTAAATTAAATATCAAAGTCATTGTTTTTAATTATTATAAAAACAAATTAATAGAAATATGTATATAATTATCTATTCAATTGTATTCATAAGGTACATAAATTATGAACATGATATTTTATAAAATGCGTTCATATCTACATATATAACATTTAACTTTATGTTATGTTCATTTTTCATAGAGTGACTTTGATAAAAAACATTATTGTATATATACATATTTTTTTGGAGATTAAAATGACCACAAGATACCTGAAAATAATTTATATAAAAATCTCATTTAAATTATTAATTATAATAATGTCGGCCGTCGTGGAATAGTGGTATTTTCATTAACTTGAAGTGTGTTTGGTTCTGGAGTTTGATACCGTACAAAAGTAAAAAAAAATATGGAACATAAATGAAGTATATACGAAATTCATTTTTAATATTTCGATTCAAGATAGTTTACCCTAGTCACAACCAGGGTCTAAACATATTTTTCCTTCAATACGATAAACAATTTTGCCACATATTATATACAAATACAACAATTTTCATCGAAATCCAGACCCCAATTTGAATCCTCGGAAGCAATCGGGTTTAACCCGGGGGAACCCGGGGTATTCGTAGCCCGGGGGATTCGATTAAAATTCATATTTTTAGGTAATACGGGTAGAATATCTCTAACTTCGACACTCAAGGGGAACAGATAAAAGTCTAACTTATAGAGGTTGTCTAAGATAGAAGGGTATTGAAAAAAAACGAGAAAATGTATTTGTGAACACGGAAAAAATTTCATATTTAAGTTATTTTATTTAAAGTTTGTATGCAATGCATATTTGTTTTAATATTAACTTAAATTGATTAAAACTTTCTGTTCAGTGTGCTTTGCTCAATTTTTTTTTTTCAAAATTCTCAAATTTTAAAATTTACAAAAATTTTTATTTTTATGTATGACTTACCGAGGTTTTTGATTCAAAAAATGTATGAAATATTGTCTAACATATCAAGGTGTCTAACTTACAGAGGTGTCTGAGTTATAGAGGCACATTTTCATACAAATATGGACGGCCGGAAAAAAATTATAAGTTACAGAGGTTTCTAACTTAGAGAAAGTAGAACTTAGAGAGGTTCTACCCGTACAAATTTAATTTTAGAGATTGTATCGTTAAATATTTTGAGTTCATATTGGCAAAAAATAAAATTTTAAATTGAGTCAAATAGAAAATGAGAAACGGACCTAAAATAAATTGACTTAGGACTGAATTTTTGCGAGATTAAGTCAATTGACGTTATTTCCTGTTGACGTTATGACACTTCACCAAAAATTGTATATGAAAATTATTCCAAACAGAAACAAATTCCTTAATCAGAATCAACGAGATGGCATATACTTGGCATTCAAAGAATTGAAATGATTAGGAATTTCATTAAGCATGTTAATTCAGAACGGACAGACGAACGGGTGAAGGGACATATTATGGAAACATTCAGCCGTCTTTTTTATTTTTTATGGAAAACGGACTAAAAAAGTAAAGTTGTAGGTACTTGAAATTTACCTTCTTTAATAAAAATAATTTTATTTTATAATTCTAAATTTAAATATAAAACAAAATGTGCTAAAACAATTAGAATTTTATACTTAGTAGACCGTAGTATAAACTTGACTTAATGGAACCGTAGACTTGAGTCTTCAAAGGCTGAATGATTCACTTCGGACAATTATTTTAAGCCAATAGTAAAAGGTTCTGTTTCAGAACGAAATATAAAAAAAAATTATAGATCAAACGGTTTAATTGATTTGGCACCCAATGCCAATACGTTTCTCTTTCTCATAATTTTTTTACTTCTATAACGTAACTAAATATATAAGCATCCGCACATTATCTCAAAATTTTCGTCACAATAAAATATTATCTAAACTTAATTTTACAATATTCTAGCAGTCCAACATAAATAAATCATGAATAAAATTAAACATAATATTATTAATTTAATCTACATAAATAATTTAATTATGTTTAGTTATAAGAAATTAATCATTATTTTCTTCATCAAAAGAACATCATTAAGATTCCTTTTATGTTCTTTAAAAGTTTATGTTTTTTTTTTAATTTTGTCTCAAGAAAATAATGTATATACAAAGATATTGTATAGAATTTAAAACTTTTAAATTTTCCGCCCGAATGTCATCTTTCGATCTATTCCTTGTATTAACTAAAACTAAAAAAAAAAACTTTACGATATTATCAAGTATTTTAAAATTGATTGAAATTAAATTAAAGGAAAATAAATAAGGTGGATCTAGATATAATATAATATTATTTTTAATTTGTATTAGGAATCCTAGTCGAAAAAAGTTTTTAAGTGTTTAAATTTAAGACATATTTTTCGATATTTTCAATATAATTTTGGACAATAAAAAGTTTGTACCCAAACATATTTTTCTCAAAATTTTGTTCAAAAGATCATCTTAATTTCTTCAAATCAATATTACTTAGTTTACATGATAGTTCAACCGTGGTTGAGTCGAAATGTAGTCAATGAAGTCAACTGTTTACATGATGCAGGCGAAAATGCTTGAACTGAGAAACAAAACAAACTGTTGTTGCTTACTTTTAACAGGTTTAACCGTTTGCATGGAAAGAATTAACTTAATCAAGAGAATTTCTTGGGTTTAGTCAGGTTAACTCTATTTCAACTCAACCACAGCTTATACATGTAGTTGAACACTAGTTGAACCCGGTTTCAACTCTCCATGCATGTAAACTAGATATGTAAATTAAAAAATTAAAATTAAAATAGTTAAACTGTATGTTAAGTTTGGATTTTTTAATTATTCACATTTTATGAAATACTAGAAAAAAGCCTGCACAGAAAGAATAGTGCAGGCCTAGCCTAGTAACTATGCGTTGATTTTTGTCATTTCGAAAAGAATGCTTTTATTTTTTTATTGATAAAGGACGACGTGATTTTTTTTGTTTACATTTTAAAGCTTTTATCAAAGTACGCCTTGCATTCAGTGTTGCATAGTCATTCGATTATTTTATTTATTATTTACGTTTAAAAAAATAAATAGCGGAAAGTGCCAACACTGTCAAGGTCGTTTAAGAGGTGAGTTCACCTTTTATTATATTAGATTGATAAAGGACGACGTGATTTTTTTTGTTTACATTTTAAAGCTTTTATCAAAGTACGCCTTGCATTCAGTGTTGCATAGTCATTCGATTATTTTATTTATTATTTACGTTTAAAAAAATAAATAGCGGAAAGTGCCAACACTGTCAAGGTCGTTTAAGAGGTGAGTTCACCTTTTATTATATTAGATGTTTTTCGTTTTTTTTGCTAATCAAGGATATAGAATCCCAATTGTGCAAAAAAGATAATTTTTCAAAATAATTATTCAATGGTCAGTAATATAGGAAAAATTAAAAAAAATCAATTGAACTTTTTTATTATTATAATTTATAAATTCTATTTATTAAAAAAAAAAAAAATTTACTACACTCGACTGGAAAAAGTATTCGTTCGCTCACTTGTGTACCACTTGTTTATACCATACTTGTATTGTAATATGGGTATAAATCGACTTGAAGGATTAAATAATCCATAATTTATTTAAATTTTAAATTTTAAAAATTCATAACCAAAAACCATAATAACCCAAATAATAAATTTTCAAGTTTTATTATTCTCTCATAATTATTTCCCCTTGAATTATTCAATAATCAAATATAAAACAATATTTTTATAGTGTAATTTGTTATACGATAATTTAATTCCTTCTCAATATTAAAAATAAAAAAAACTAATAATTATTATAACTAAAAAAGGCGGAGGTGTAATTCAAAATTTTATATAAATAACATTTTGAAAACAATATATTGAAATTTAAAAATTCAAAATGTTTGTAATAGGTATTATTAGGTGTACTGTATACTTGTACGTATACTTCATGTGAGAAAATTTTAGTAAATTGATTTTCTCATTCTATTTTAAAAAATACCCAATACAAGAAAACTGCCCTATATAATAAATTATTGTGAACTAGATCTATGTATATATTTTTATCTAATAAGTTCATCATTTTATAAATTTAAGTATTTCATTAATATTTCTTCTTAATTTTTTAACTCAGGCTGAAAGATGTAAATGTTTAAATCTTGAACAACTATAAATATATAATGTAACCTCAAATTTATATATGTATCACTAAGCATATTTTTAATTTTTATTTTATTCAATAAAGTACCTAATTTTGAAAAATAACAAAAAAATTTTAAGGAAAATTCAAGAAATACTAAGTACGATTAAAAGAACAATTTGAGTGAAGTCCGCAAAATACAAACAACAATTAATAAGATCGTGTTCCGGATTCAAAAAATTTAATTTAAAAACATTGTTAAAGTTTTTATATAAATAATTTTTTAATAGGTTTATGAAATTGAAACCATAAAAATTTAAATGGAAATCAAAAAAATTAATTCAAAAAACTTTTGAATAACTTTTACTCAATTGAAAAATAAATCAATTATCAAGTTTTCAATTTTATAAAATTATTTATTTTAACGTAATTTTAATGACTCTAACCTAATTAATTTATTGGTTTAAATTTCTAATTTATTTATAAACTTCTAGATGAACTTTTCATGAATAATTATGTTCAAATTATTAAATAATTTTATATAACAAACAATATACATTTCTTGAAACCATCTTTTGATTAAATGTCTGATTTTTTTTCGGAGAAGAATCGACGATTGAATAATGATAAATAATTTCGTACAAAGCGGGTAAAGCATTAACACTTTTTTTTTTTAATTTCCCTTAACGATTCCTGAGCTTGAAATTTTCATACTTATAAGGACCATTCTTTTCTTTTTTTCAAATTTCTATCGAGTCACATCAACTGAGTGAGAAAAAGGTGATTAAAATTTTGAAACCTACCTTGTATATTGTTAATAAAAATAATCTTTGATATAGAATATTTATATTTTATTTTATATAAAAATTTAGATCTTATCTATTTTGATGAAAAACATTAACTATTCTAAAAAAATACTAAGTATTTTTCATAAATTCAAATATTTTGAAATTAATATTTTTAACTCACATCAATGTAAATATTTTATTTAATTAATAAAAAAAAAAAATTTAATTACAAACTGTTTATTACAAATTATATAAGTAAATAACAATTCTATTTAAATTTAATTTACAAATGTCATCTAAGCCCTTTGATCAGCATTTATAAGTTTGTTGCTTCGCAATGACAATTACAAAAAAAAAAAAATTATTTTTCAACTATACACCTTATATACGCAATAAAAGCATGGAATTTGAAGAAAAATATGTTTTATTTATGATTTTAATAATGTGTATATTAAAAACTCGGAATTTATAGTACAAAAAAATATTATTATAGATTATAGAAAGAACTTCTAGAATTGGAAAAATGTACGTTTGTATACAACATTTTTATTTCAGTTTCTTTCAATTGACAATATTATAATCACAATTTTCTATAAAATCTTATCTTTAACTAATTGCCATTTTTCGCTTTAAAGTTTTTAACAATAAATTCTAACTTTTGCTATTATCAATATAATTTTCTCTTCTTAATTACCAATAATTATTAAAATATTTTAAGCCAATAAATAAGTTCATTCAATTCCGATAATTCTTTTAAACTAAAAAGAACTTATATTTTGCATATCTTTTTATGTATTATCAAGAAAATAAAAATTAGAGTCTAGGATAGAAAATTGCATGTATAATCTTTCTACATGCATATAGTTTATTATATATTAATAAGTTTAGAATATATTGAATATACAAATACAATTAAATACAATTTCCATTATAATTAACCGAGCAAAAAATTAAAGAAAGCTTAAAAATTACAAATAAAAAAAGGTTGGAATCAATACTTTATTGGTTTTTGTTTCCAATACATTGTAATCATAGATTATAATTCAACATAATTGTACACTAGCCTGAAGAAGGATATTATCAGAGATAAATAGTACACACGGAGGAATCATTTCATATAACTTTTTTAAGTATGAAGGAGGGGACAGCTCCATTTCATAGTATTGTATAGATTTTGTTTAAACTTACGCACAGTTTTACAAATTCTATCAAATGGAGCTGATTATAATTGAGATAGGTAGTAAAAAAGGTGTATGGAATTATTCCTCTGTGTATATTATATTTTTATTTTTGATTAATTTAAAACGATTAATTTAAATTTTTATTGTTTCGATCAAAAACATCTTTTAATAAGTTCTGGTAACAAAAAAGATATAAATACTTCTGGAACATTTTATCAATAATTGTACATTTAAGAAAATAAATTTTATTAAAACGTTTACCTTACTTAAGCTTAGATCGATTTTTAAGAATATGGAATTACAACAACTCCAACATCAAGAATGTTGTTATTCAAAAAGGAATCAAATTTAACACGATTATAAAAACTTTTTGTCTTAGATAGAAAGTTCGATTTTAAGGCGATACTAGTGTTTTTGCATAGTGAACAATATTAGCGAAAATAAAAAACTGATGCTATTTTAGTTGATCCAGTTAGTGTTACAGATAAGTATTATGACATTATAAAAACTTCGTTTGATGATAATGCCATTAATAAAAGAAATATCAATATATTTTATTGTTAAGCAATTGTACAACCTTGATTTTTCATAAAAAAAAAAAAAAAGGTGATTATAATGTCAGAAATTGCAATATCATTTAAATCTGATATTTATCAACCCCAAAATAAATATCAAGCCGTGCAATGAAAAAAAATAAATTTAGAGATACAAAAATTGGAACAAATGTATGAAACTGTATGCATATTCGTATATAGAAAAATTAAAGATTGCTTTGTAAACAGGGATTAAAACCAAAAGAAATATTAAAAGAAATTATTTATTAGATTATAAAGCACATTAAACTTTATACATAAAAATTAACATAAATCGAACCAATTAAATCCGGAAAATAAAAACCAATTTATTTTTTCATATGTAACTAGCCTGATTGAATTTGATCAATTTTAATCATCGATTTAATTTTTGAATCAAATCTGGTAAGAAAAAGACCTAGGTACATGTATAGAAAAAATAAATAGTTTTTCTTTCTTAATAAGTAATTAAAATTATACAATAAATTGGAACGCAATTTTAATTAAATACCTCTTTGTTTCAGTCACTTTAGGTAAAATGTATTTCATGCTAAAAAATTGAATGTCATTTAATAAAAATTAATAATGTAAAAGTCAAACGATATATAACATTATACATGTAATATTATTTAAAAAAGTTAACTTATTCTAAAAATTTATAGAAACTAGACTATCCTATCCGGAAATACAAAAAACTTACAACCACATTAATTTTTAATTTCTTTTTAGTATCCTACTCGTATACATATTTAAGTTATTTTGCATGTAGGTACTTAAAAACGCATATAATGCAATCAATATTTGATTTATTAATTAAATATAGAAATGATGAATTATTTAAAATAGTTCTTGACATATAAAATTTTTTAATAAATATTTATATATTTATAATTTGTTCCTGAAGACAGATGCTACAATTCACATTATTACAAATTAATATTACCTACACATGTGTAGGAAAGATTCTTCTATTTTCCCTCAATCTATAAATCTAGGACAGAAATTAAGGTGTATTAAAAAAAATTTCAACAAAACATTTATCCTATATTTCATTATATTTTTAAAAATTCTTTTTGAAAAAACTTCTTATGAACGTTTTCCATATTTTAAATTTATTACAAAATTTTACTAGAATATTCTAAAATGTCATCAGAGTCCATCGTCATCCAGTGTTCTACCGAAATCAGGAAACTGTTTTTTAAAAATGTAATTAGTTCCTTATTATATAATAATTCCCGATAGTAGTTTGAGGATATTATGTACAAATATACAAATAGCTTTTCTCCAAAGTATTTCGTTTTCTAAAGATTCAAAAATAAAATATAAAATTATAAGAAATTTATTTTAAAAATTTTATTAACTATGAATTTCTCTTTTATTCATAAAAATATTTTAACACAAACACTAAATCTATTTGAAAGATATAATATGGTTGCTTTTTCATGATTTTTTTTTATTATTGGAATTGACCATATGGTAACATTACACACCTTCGTACGTACATAATAATAATATAAAAAACTCTAGCATAATATAATTGACCATAAATACTAAAAGAAAAATTACTTCTTCATATATTTTGGTTGTAACTCTCGTTCATAGATCCTTATTGGTTATATAATATAAGCTGAAACCTGCTAAACCATTCAATGAATAGACAATAAAACATAAGTAGCCGTCGTACTTATCATTTATAATTTTTTTTATTTTCATTAGAACCACACAACTAGTAGAACATATATACTTAGTCCTTATACCGTCTGTTGTCCTTGTAATCACTACCTGTATTTTAAAAATTTAAACTACAACTGCTTTTTCCAATCAATATTTTATTTTCAAATTCAATATTATTAACTACCACTATTATTTTTAAGATAAAACTTTATAACAATATAAAAATTACTTGGGTGTATTTATTTAACTTTTATATAGTAAAAGTAAGACCTAGAAATTAATAAGTCAATTTAATTTTCCAGAATCAAATTTAAAAGTTAATATGTTTAAAAACTTTTTTCTGCACTGCATAAATAATAGCATATTCGCAGTACATATGTGTATAAATACTTACCTTCATAAATTAATTACAAAGGGTGCGTGGTTAAATTTAGACGATATTTTATGTTACCAGCAATTCAGGTGCAAAAAAATAAATAAATTCAGTTTTCTAATTAATTTGAAAATATTTCTAACAATTTTTTTTTATGAAAAATGGATAAAATTAATATCTTGCGTCCGAGTAAGTTACAGCAAAATAAATTAACAAATAACGCAGAAAATCGATTTTTGCGGTAGATTTTATTCAGATAATGCTCGGATGTTATGAGTTAATGCTCGGATGTTGTATGAAGGTTCTATTACTCAATTTCAATTTAAAATTGATGATGGGAATTATCTTTTGGTATTATGAATCCTGTAGAATTCAAAATCTACATAAAATAATACTGTGTAATACTTAAATTTGTAAAAAATATATAACAAATGTATAGGAAAAATTACTTTGAATGTAAAAATTGCATAATCAATTAAAAAAAAAAATTTTTTTTTTTCAACTATCATATTCATTCTTAATAAATTAATCCAGTTTGTTAGAAAACTTTTATCATTACAAACTAGCTTAATTCTTTAATCTTGAAATAATGATGTGGTGACATAAATTTTAATTAAAAACTTATCTTTTGAGAACCTTTTTTTTTTTTTTTGAAAAAAGTTTTATTATTACAAAAAAAAAAACAATTATTTGTGCCAATTATCTTTTGCCATATCATGCCAAGCCAAACAAAGTGGGATTTTATCACAAACCAACTATGTAGGAGTATCGCTGATTATAGTTTCAATAATTAGAATTCAAAGATATTCATTCATTAAATAAATATTTATCATTCATAAAGTAATTATATGAGTAACATAATTTAACTGACTTAATATGTATAACTAAAAAAAAATGGATGTTTAATATTTCGTAGAATTTTATTTAATCCTTTTTTTTTAGCAAATTAAAGTATTTTGTCTCACAGAGGTTATTAGTTATTACGTTTTAAGAACTTATAATATAAATATACACCTATATTTTTTTATTTTTTTTTTTATTAAAGTTACCAAATCACTAGGTGGGATACCTTTTATACTATAAGAAGTATGGATTTGGTAATGAGGACAGGAAGTTTAGACGGGATTAAAAAGTGGGACAGTTAATAGATAATCATTACACTCTTCTTAAAGCGGCGCAAGTCGTAAATCAAACGTCCGCCAGCTGTCGGGAACAATTCTGATGGGAGAGCATTCTACATTCTCGAGGTGCGAATTGAAAACGAATCTCCGAAGCTCGTTCTATCACATCTGGGAATTTTAACGAAATATGGGTGTGACGTTGAAGCGGTACGTGTTTGGCGTGAAAATACTTGAAGTTGAGGAAGTAGGGCCTTTACTTCCAGGGAACACATATCCATTCCAACAAGGTATTTATAAAAGATAGAAAGAGAACCTACATTACGACGGTGATTGATTGATGATAATGAGCTGGTGGTTTGGTGATTGTTTATCAATCTAATAGCCCGTCTCTGAACTTTGTCCAGGTATTCAAGGTGGGTTTTGGGAGCACCAGCCCATATATGCGAATTGTGTTCTAATTTTGGTCGTATGTAGGATTTGTAAATGTTAAGGAGATCAGAGGGGGAAAAGTATTGTTTACATCTTTTTAAAAAACCAAGACATTTCGCTGCGTTTTTTGCAATTTCGCGTTTTTTGCAATTTATTTTATCTCAATGTACCTATATGTGTACATTGAGATAAAATAAAAATTAATTTCAATTCGTTTATTCAATTTATTAAAACTTTATTTATTTATCGTTATTTCGTACCTAGATAATTATAATGTTCCCTTACTTCTGTTACGTAGGATCCTTTCAATCAGAAATTTGTATTCCTATGTATAGACAAAAAAAATATAATAATTGGACAAAATATAAAAAAAAAAAATTAACTCTCGAATACTGTTTTTTTTTTTTTTGTCATAGTTTCATGAACATTAAAAATTTATTTCTCCAAGATAAGTATCTTATGTCAGGGTCTAAGGTCTAAGGTCTAAGGTCTAAAGTACAACTTTTAGAAAATTATCACCATTTTTCCATAATTTCGAACGAGGTTAGTGTCTCATAAAATTAGAATCCCAGATTATTTTATAGAATTTTGAAGATTTTTGAGTTTTATATTCGAATCCGGATAACTTTTTTAAGAAAATATTTTTTTATGGTGTCCAGCAGGACAATGACAGAATAAAGATTTTTTTTGAACAAAGATTTTTTTTGAAAAGATCTTTACATTTCATTCTTGAAAAGGTCCAAAACCGATGTAATTCGAATGCATTGATTGCCCCATATATTTGAAAAAAAAAAAACATATTATACTATATTGTTCTAATTTATACTACCTATAGTTTTCTAGTAAAAAAAAATAGAAGGACAAAAAATTCTTATTTGATAATAAGTTAAATATCTTTGTACTATCACATTTAGCATTAATCAGTCTCTTTCATAATTAGATTTATAATTTATATTAAGTTAATAAATAACTTTTTTTGTTTTGTTTAGGAAATTATTTTTATTGACTATTTTTATTTCGAGATTAATTTATGCTTTGTTTTTATTAAAACTACAACATATTATTTATATACATATATCATATATCATTTTACCTTTTTTTTAAACAAATTTAGATGTAATTCATATGAAAAACTAATATAGTTATATAGCTTTAAAATGAAAATAACCAATTAATACGCATCAGCCTCGTGACATTAATGAAAAGAAAAATCTTTTTATATGGCGCATTCATATTTTTTTCTTTATTACGCAACTGAGGAAACAGAAAACAGTAGGTTTTTATGCTTATAATGAAAAGAAAAGTGTTATAAATTAGTGTGTGTACTATATAAATGTTAATAATGAATTTCATAATAAATAAGTTATCTATCAAAATTATATTATGAAAAAAGCAAAAAATTATTTTATATTAAATGTAAAAATAAATGTTTTTATATGTTACTTTCATTAAATTATTATATTGTATTAATACCTATAATATTACATTTCCTATTTTTTGATAGTAGCATCGTAATTCTAATTATGTTATTAATAATCACTTCACATACTACGTATTTATGTTTAGTACACAACATATTATAATCATTATAGTTTACTTTCTCAAACTTTTAAAAAACAATTAAATCAAACTTTGGATCTAATTTTTAATTTTTATTGAATAAGAGTTTTAAAGAATTTAAAATATTTCTGCTGAGTTCAGTTAACTTAATTTTTATGCATTTTTATGTTCTGTTAATATTCTTTATTTTTGATGTACACACATACTTAATTCTTGTACATTGCACATAAACTATAATTTTAGTGCTATTTGTAGAAGAAGCCTTCAAGTAAATTTCATTTAGTAAGAGAACCGCAAAATTATATATTTTACTGTGAGACTTGTGAAACTAATAAAAATAAAGCTTAAGTTAAAAAGTTTTGAATTTATTTTTAAAACCAATCTACCATTTTTTTTTTAATTTTTGTTTTTGGTTTTAATTTTTTTGGAAATTTACATTGTATGGAAGGTACCTAAATGTGTACGAAAATACCTTTTTCAACTATGCATTCAGTATTAGTTCCTCTATCTTTGAGGTATCCACTTCAACGAGAAAAAAAATCAAAAATTTATATTTGATTAAAAAATTGTAAAGAAAGCTATAAGTTATAGTACATAAAGCATTAAAGTTTGTGTACACAGATAATTCTTTATACATTATTTATTCCACAAAATTGCGTCAGTTAGCTTTGTTATCCCTAAATATTTAATTCAATTTTGAATAATATTAATAAAATTGTTATTAATTTCTCTTCATAGTATCCAGTTCTAGGAGAAGTCACTTTGGTTGATTCTTATCGATATTCGAAATTCGGTAAAAAACTAAACTCAATTGATAACAAAAATTTCCCATGAATAAATATAACTAGTTTTTGTAACAATGTAAATTGTAAAATGAAAAAAAAAATTTTCTTTAACGCGTGGATACTCTACACATTTTTTTTTTTTAATATTTTTTGTTTATCAGATTTTAAGGCATTATTACAACATAACAACTATTGTAACTGACTCTTCATTAATAAACATTATTTTTATTATTTCATTGCAAATTTTTACTAAACGACAGTTTTCAATATTATGCACAAAATTACACATAGATCTTTCTTTTAATATTAAACAATAAAAGCTAAATATATTAATTATTTAAAATTCGTTATGATTAGTAGAACAGTCAAACAGACCGAACTATCAAACAAAAACATCTATCTTGGCCTCCTATAAATCACCACTTAATAATATTTTAAAAGTCAATTGATACATAGTAAGTATAGCCGTAGGTA
Source organism: Hybos culiciformis (assembly GCA_964007475.1). NCBI lineage: Eukaryota > Metazoa > Arthropoda > Insecta > Diptera > Hybotidae > Hybos > Hybos culiciformis. The sequence goes on along the minus strand of OZ023275.1, from coordinate 15,092,305 downwards.
TAAAAATATTTCCATCATCAATATAGTTGGTTGCTAATATGGGTTAATTTGCATTTTTACAGGATCAATATATAGTTGGTTGCTAATATGGGTTAATTTGCATTTTTACAGGATTTAACTGATTACAATAGCATTTTATTTTATATCGACAAATAATCAATAAACTAAAATATCTACTAAATAAAATTGAAAAATAATTTCTAAAATTAATGTTTAAAAGATTTCAGAAGAAGAAAACATTATCGCCGATATGATAAAATATATATATTTGATAAATACATTTAGTACATGGCATTTAAAACAAATTAATGTTAAATTAAAAAGTTTATTAAAATTATAAATAAAAAAATAATATCATTTCACTGTCCATAAATGAAGTTATATTTCTATAATTTAAAAAGTCCTTACCAAATCTTGCTCCATTTAATTTTCCTGATCTGATTTTTTGCTTCTTTTTATTTTTATAAGAAAATCATTTCATTAATAAAAGTATAAAAGAAAAAAGTTTTCGCAATAGAATTGTCATTAAATAATTTATAGTTAAATGGTTTAGTATACCAGAAAAACACACAAATGAATCAATTTGTGCTAATTCTGTGGGTTTTAACAACAATAGTAGGACTTTCTTCCTGCTGGTCGTTTTCACAGCCAATACATAGACATAATCATAACTATTTAAGACCTCAACCCAGACAAAGAAGAGGTTTTTTACATGGCGGACTCGGATATGGGTACCCAAACTTAGGATATGGAATTTTACCAGGTGGTTTAACCTTAGAGGCATTAAATGATTTAAATGGTATTTTTGAAATACCAGACAATCCAGTGGGGATACCAGATGAAGATTTGCTAACAGAAGCTCCAACTGAAGCTCCAACAGAAGCTCCCACTGAACCACCAACGGAAGCTCCCACCGAACCACCAACTGAAGCTCCTACAGAACCGCCTACCGAAGCACCTACAGAAGCTCCTACAGAGGCACCTCCACCACCGCCTCCACCCCCACCACCACCACCACCACCACCGCCTCCACCTCCACCACCACCACCGCCTCCACCACCTCCGTTTCCTCAGCAAGTGCCAGCAACAATTTCATTACCAGCATTTGTGCCCATTAAATTAAGGTAAGGTTTCTGCCAAAAAAATTTTAATTTTTTTTTTGTTTTAATTTTGTCCATCGCAAGTTTTTAATTAAATTTTTATTACTCTAAAATTTAGCGCAACTTATACAATACCAGCACCACCACCACCACCACCACCACCACCACCACCACCACCTCCACCTCCACCTCCACCTCCACCACCACCACCTCCACCACCACCACCTCCACCACCACCACCTCCACCACCACCACCACCTCCACCACCACCACCACCACCACCACCTCCACCACCACCACCACCTCCTCCACCACCACCACCACCACCACCACCACCACCTCCACCTCCACCACCACCTCCACCACCTCCACCACCTCCAACAACACCTGCACCACCAGCTGCTACTGCTATCGATCCAGACATAATACAAGCATTAAGAATTGCACGACCTTTCAGAACGGGGCCAATTATAAGGTAAGTTTAGTTTAATTATGAATTATTGAAAAAATATATATATGTATAATATGTATAAATTATATATTATGTTTTGTTTTTAATTTCAGGAGTCGTCCGCCTGTTATATACTACACTATTCGAGGTCCAATTTATAGATCTTCTGGAACAAATTTATTACAAAGATTGTTTTTGTAGCTTATGATCGAAGTCAAATACATTTTTATATGTACCTAACTTAATTTTAGTTCATTCCAAAAATAAAATTACTTTAAGTGAGTATTAAAAGAAAAATAGAATTATAGTAAAAAGAAAAAAAAAAGTTGATGTTCTATCAATGATTCTGACACTTTTTGTGTAAAACAAAGTATGTACCTACATTATATATGTTAAATTTATTCGCTATCATATACTTACTATTATTATAAACTATCTATAGTATTTAATTAATATACGTATGAACATGCAATATTACAAGCCATATTTAGTTATACATATATTAATTTTAATTTATAAATAATTTTTGTATGAAATAATGTATAATACAAATAATAAATAAATTGTCGTTAATTTATAATTTATTGTTAATTTAATACAGCGTACACAATAATGTGATGATCAAAACTCCGTTCAATGTTAAAGATTCTAAAATATTTTTAATTTTTCTCATTCTATTATCCTATATCAAGGAATTCTTGCTCTGCCTATTTAACTCCAATATATCGATCATATTAAACCTTAGAGAGCAATAATGTGTCTATTTAATGAAATTGTAGCTTTTTATTATATGTTTTGTTCAATTCTCAAAGTACATAATTTAAAATTTTGTTTTTTAGTTTTTAGTTTTAATTTGATAAAGATTTAATATTATTTTTCTTATTACATAAGTTTGGAATTTTAATAACGATTCAATACAAGTTGTAACTTTTCCGATCGTTCATCCACTTCGCGTGCTACAATTTCTTTATTGAGCTAGACCTCTAAAAAAAATATTTTTTTTATCTCCAATGGTATTATATCAAATTCAAAATCGAAAAAAGGGATGTGCTCATTCTGCCGCTGCGAGCTTCCTTAAATGCAAAATAATGTAATTATATTTATAAATATACTATTTATGAATATACTATAGTATTATTATACTATCTGAAAAGTCATCGAATGTTCATGTTGAAAGAAGACAACGTTTTGTAATCGTTAACGTACTAAAAAAATACAATTTCATTTCAATTTTTGCACTGCGTAATATGTATTAATTAAAGCTTTTTTTGTTATTAAAAGTGTAGAAATCAATTTTTTTGACAATGATTAACAGCTTAAGTTTGTAGAAAGTATTATTTATACAACATTCGTGATCGAGCATGATTTTTTAAATAAATTCATCATCATAATTATCTATGATTTATATAAAACAAGTTTCTGTAATTAATTATTTTTTATTATTTTCAACTCCATTTAAAGAACAGTTTAACAAGCCTTACTTAAGCAAAATATTAAAATTTAATATGCAGTATACATGTTAATGTTTATATGAATACTTGAAGAAATTATTTATGTTCGAAAAATAATCTGTTCGAAACTAGTGTGGCCGGCAAGCAGCAAAAATCTGTTAAATTTTTCACAAATTGTTATTTTTATGTAAAATTAATTAATCATATTTTATCACTCAAGAAGTTACATTTTGTACCATAAATTGCCACCATTATATAAATTTAACATCAAAATTAATTTCAAAAATATAAAATTGCATTCGATTCTCCATCAAATTTAGAATTAAAATAATGTGAAAATAAATAATATTATTCTTGAAATCAAATTTATATCCCACATAAAACGTTCTGTTTTTTTTTTTTTTTTCAATTTCAATTTCATTCAAAATATTTAACATTATTACATTTATATAAAATATAATAAAAATTTAAAAAAAATCAAATAAAAATAAGTTTAAAATACTAGAAATACTAGTTCATGGGTACAATTTTGGTAAATTGTTATGAATAAGTTTTTAATCTATACATATACATTATGTACGCTGTGTACACATTTCATTGAATGTAATATATTTTATGTCACATAAGATTAAATAGATTTGTTTGTAAAAATGTGCACCACACTAAGCGGAATAATTTTTTAATACCTACAGATTTTATTTTCTAATTTTTATTATACATTTCTTCATGCAACAAAAACCCTAAACTTCAAGGGTAATTTATAGTCAAAAACAAGAACGAAATTCCCTTCATAGGTGGAATCAAAAAAAAATTTTTAAAACATTGAAATTTGAAAGGTTGAACTAAAACGTCGAGTTGAGACTTAAAATTAAAAATGTTTGAATTAGCATATTAAAATAATTTTTGAGGACTTAGAATTCAAATCTGTTTCCCACATTCAGTATAAATATTATATTTCAAATAGCACGCATTACAGTAGTACAATTTGTATAATATCATATCTATTAGTTTAACTCTTATTAGATAGTTTCATCATTTTGAGACTTTAAAACTTAGGACAATCCATTCCAAAGATGAAAATAAAAGTTCATTCATCAAATATTTTAAGACAAATGATAAAAAAAAAATGTTATCGTGAAATTGTTTTAATACTCATAGTGTACTTACATATTTTTTTAAGTCCAAAATGAACATAGCCTTATTTAAAAGATTTAAAAAAAAAATTAAAGCAATAAAATAATGAATTAAGAATAAATATGTGTTAAAAAGTTAAAATAACAATTTTAAGTATGTAATTGATTTTTATTATGAATTCTTTTCTTATTGCTGTCTGAAATAATTTTTTTCTGTAATATTATTAAATTTAGACTTTTAGAGGTATTAAGTATATTTAATTTTAATAGAAAGATTAATTGAAACTTGAAACCTTTACTGTAAATATTATACGTACTATATATGTTTTAATTTTTATTTTATTCAAATAATCAGAAACCATTACATCCCTGACCATGTCACACTATACTACATATACTATCAGATAACAGACAAATAACAAAATATCTATTTATTTTATTTTATTTCCAAATATAACGATAATTAAAAAAAAAATTCCAAAATAAAATGCCTTACTTTGATTTAATCTAAATTAGTTTATGATTACGCGAAATTTAATATATTATAAAATCTTCAAAAAGAAATTTTACTTAGTGGGGTATACAAATTTTTGTATAGAATATTAAAAAAACTATTCTCCCATTGAAAGATCAATAAAAATTATTTTAAGTTCCCTTAAAAGCACGAAGATTTAATTTAGCATACCGTATATATGCTTCTCTGTATAGATAGATTGTAGAGAAGTATAATAGAAACAATTATTAATATTAATAATGAATGTCAATATGAAGTCAATAAAATATCAACTCATTAGAAAAATTGATATATAACCTACATACATTAAAAAAATTAAGTTAAAAAAACTTAAGCAAAAATACTATCCCACTATCAGTTCCTTTTTAATTTTATTTAAATTTTAAGCAGGGGTAAATGTTTTATGTTTTTATTGTGTTTAATAGTTTAATTGAGTATATATTTTATAATAACATAATAATTTAAGAATTACTTAAAAAGAGATAATGTACATAATGTACAATACCTACATATTAAAAATTCAGCAATTTTGATAAATGTTTTTTTTTTTACATATAAAAAGTGTTTTAATAAGTTAAAAAATCAGTCATTAACTTAATTTAATGCGTTGCACGCAGTACACAATATAATTTAAAAAAATGAAATTAATTGTAAGATTTGTTATTTTTTTTATCCAAAATATTTAAAAAAATTTTAATAAATCCTGTTTTCTTACATTTATAATAAGATTTTAAAAAATAAGATCGGATCGCGGCAATTTAAATAAATTTTAATATTTTGATGATGTTGTTAAAATTGTTAAAATTCATAAATTATATATTTTCCAGATATGTTTTGCTTTACTATTAGTTGGAGTTTTAGCTGGAAAAAGTGAAAATACTAACAAAGTGAAACGTGGACTTGGACTATCATTGGGTATTTATATATAAAAATTAAAAAAAAAAAAATTAATATAAAACAAACAAACTTTAGGAATACACCATCATCATACCCCACTTGTAGCGGCACCAATTTATCATGCACCTATTATTCATCATGCTCCCATAATTCATCACGCACCTATAATTCACCATGTACCAATAGTTCATCATGCACCAATTGGTTATCATTCACCTATTTTAACATCATATCACCATTTTAAAAAATAATTATAAATTAAAAAAAGACCTTCTTCTTTAAATTGTTACTTCCTTTTTGTAAAAAAATTAACCTAATTCAAAATGAAAATAAAAATAATTTTTTTATAATTATTATTTAAATTCAATTAAAAATTGTAACCACAATTTTTTTTTATTCGAAAAATAAATTTCGAAATCTAAAAGTCCTTGAAACAGTTTCCTTTGTAATAATGATAAACAGGCTAAAGACACCAATTAAGTAATTAGAAAGCAATAGGATTAGCTTTAGGAAAAGTAAGAAAATATTTATTAAATTTCATATTTACAATATAAACAAAATTAAATTTTAATTTATCCGAAAAATGTATGTACAAAAATTAATGTCCTAGTGATGAACAAAAAGTTACAAAACACTGAAATTTCGAAAATTAAAATCACATAATTTCTTTTTCAATTTTTTTTTTATTATTTTTCTAGATAAAAATAAAACTACAAATATGCTACAACTAGTTAAAAATTATTATCAAAACTATGATTTGTTTATCTTATTTTATTTTTCGTATAAATTGTTTTTAATATTATTATTAATTAAAACATTATTTTTTCAAATTTCAAAAATATTTTTTTTTTAAATCAACAATTTATGTTCTTCTATTTTTTTCTAATTTATTACTATTAATTTAGAAATATCAAATTTTATTTTTAATTTTTTTATTCTTTTCTTAAAAATAATTTAAAAACAATCAGATTTTGGGAATTTATTTCCTTAAAAAATATGTTTTTGGCTCAATTTTTTTTTGTAACTTCAACTTTTGTTTTTTATTGAATTGGATAATTATGAATTGAATAAAAATGAAATTACAAGTAAAAAATATTACGATTTTATTTTACATTTTGAAACTAAAAAAAAACATCTAAATACAATCCTATATTAAAAATGATGAATGTAAATTAATGATGCCGCATAAACATAAAATTTATAATAATAATACGATGTTGACAGAATTAATAATATTCAAATATATTTAAAAGTATTTAAATTTTTTGAGAAAAACATAACTCTTAAATTTAATAATGAAGCGTACATGTGTGAACAAACTTCATTTGTCTCATGCACTGTGTACCTGAAAATGTAATGAACATACTAACATTATGTAGATAATAACTATATATGTATATAAAAAACAATTTTTTCCACTATTTGATGCATAAACAAGATTTTTAATTAGATTCAACAGCAGAGAATGAACTATTTTAATAAAATAATTTGTCGCAAAGTATCTTTTAATTAACGTTAACCTGAGCTTTTATAGTATATTATTTTTTAAATGAAAAATTTCCTATAAATTGTGTACATCTTGTTGATATTTTCTTCATTAATGAAATTGAATGAAAACAATTAAATAAAATGATGTACACATATAATAATTAAAACAAAAAAAAAAATTTTGCTATGATGGAAAAACTTTGTGTTTTCCATAAATTAATTGAAAAAATTCAAAACATTTTCTTTATATATGAATATTTACGTGAGCCAACAAAGAACTTCTGTCAGGAAAAAATGATGAGCACATTTCACATTTGTAATTTTTTTGTGATTCAACTAAATTAGTAGATCTTAACGGCTCTGAGTCTTCAACAGTCAAAATTCCATCAACCGACTCAACGGAAAATTCTGTTTTAATTTGATTAGATCTTTTTTGTGACAAAATTTCATCGACAGGGCTACAGCGAAATTCTTGTTTAATTTGTTTGATAGACGATTTTTCTGTCACATCGTATTTTTCATTATCAAATTTCATATCTTTACTAAGTAAATCTTCATCTAATTGATTTTCTAATTTTCTCTTAAATCTAGGATTACTAGGACGACGAGTTTTGGGTGATGATAAAAATTTTGGAGAAGTGTCGAATTCTAAATATTTTCGATTCGGCATTGAACGACGACCTGATCGTTTCTCTACAATGTCATTATCTGAAGATCGTTCAGGTGAACGCAAAATTTCTTCAAAATAATTATCATTATGATTAAGTTTGTCCATGTCGTTGTTAATGGTAGCAGCCTCTAATAAAAGTTGAGCATCATATAGATCAGATTGAGATTCACTTTTATTACGAGGTCTTGGACTAGAAGTTATTTCATCTGGAAGTACTGCATCAAAATCAGATGTACTAAAATCTCGTTTTCGTCGACCAAATATTGGCAACGTAAGATGTTCAGTTTGAAGTTCTGCTTCATTTTGTTGCAAATCCTTAGTCTGAAAATCATAATTCTTTGCTTCGTGCGTGGTTTGTTTGTTCTGTGGTTCGCCTCTGGTGATCACCGTTTTTGTTTTACGTTTACTACTTCCGTCTTCAACGCGTATTCGAGTTTTTTCAGTATGAATCATTTTTGGCCCATTTATTTTTGCATTTGATTTAGATTTAATTTTATTTTCTACTGCTGATAGGTCTACATTTTGAGACGTATTTTCCAAATTTGAATTAGACGAATCTTTTGGACTTGTTTTTATTAATTTAGTATTCCAATGACTTGATAATGTATTAATCCCAGTTTTCCTTGGGCGACCAACTTTTTTACGCTCCTTTATTACTGCAAATTGCTCATTTTTATTTTTTTTATAAATTACATTTGGAACGGTAGTAGTTTTAATAATATCAAGCACTACATTATTATTTTTTGTAGAATAATCAATGTCATCTTGACAATCAATTTCATCAGAATTTGCATTTCGCTCGCTTCGCAACCTCTCCAACTCATGAGGTTTTAGCTTCCGCCGCCGCTTATATTTTCTAGGTGCCGTCTGAAAAAAAAAGATTTTGTTTAGTTCTAATATTTTAAGATTTATTTAAAAAAAAAATACATTTAATTATTTTTATCAGAAGCACAACTAATATTTTATTAAGCAGATAAATGTTCTAAGTATTTCTGGATTGGAAGTATTAATTCAAACGAGAGCTAACAAATCGCTTTGATCCATTAAATTAATATATATTTTCTTAAACTTAAAACTATATCAGTTTTTTTTTCTTTTTATTTGGTCAACGAATTGTTAGTTTCGGATAACATTATCAAATTATATAATAAATGTGATTTTGTTCCACTTTGATTATTGTTCACGAATTTTGATTTCATGCATGCGATGTTTTCATACATTGCAAAACAAAAGCTATATAAGAATGTTGTTGAAGTGTATACATTTGAATATAATCCAATCAAAAGCACATTAATAAATGACAGTTTCCCAAGGAATTAATTAGCAAAAAAAAAAAAGTGATAATATTAACAATAGTCAAATTTTCTTAATAATGTCATCGAATTACAGCCGTAAGTCTGTAAATCTTCGCTTGCAACATGTCTATACAAACTATTACTTACAATCGGCTCACGTTGCATTGCTGTATTCATATCACTATGTTGTATCAAGTGTTGAATCAAATCTGATGAGGTCTCAAAATCTTCAGAGCATATTTCACAATAATAAGTTTTTCTCTTGCTATCCATAGCAGAATGGTGTGACCTGATATGCTCCCGTAGTACAACTCGTTGATTGAAAGCCCTAGGGCAAACAGCACATGCATAAGGTTTTTCACCTACAAAACAATATTATATTATTCTAGGATAAAAAAATAGAAACGAATACAAATTCTATCGAGGCTTTTTCTTACCTGTATGAATTCTTTCGTGCTTTCTCAAAGTACCACCGTCTGCAAATGCTTTCCAACAAAAACGGCAACCATAAGGCCTCTCACCTGTTAAATTTGATTTTGTAAGTTAGTTTTACAATTTTTGTATTATTAGTCAGTGTCAGTACTACGAATTTAATAACAACAAAGGGAGATTTTGATATTCAAAGTATTTGTTTTGCTCGTAATTTTAAATTAATTTCAGTTTTCACAGAATTTATTATGAATATGGTATAAAATTTTCTTTAAAATGAGTATATTTAAAATAATAATTAAACTTACCGGTATGAATTCGAATATGAATTTGTTGAGAACTACGTGAACCAAAAGATTTTCCACATTCATGACATTCAAATAATTTTCCATTTTTATTCGAATGAGAGTGACGATGATTCATGAGACTCCGACCATCAGGAAATTCTTCGTGGCAAATTTCGCACTCAACTGTTTTATTGCGATGTGAAACCATATGTCGTTTTAAACGTGCTTTATTGTGGAATGTCTTACCGCAACTAGAACACGGATGACTTTTTTCCCGGGAATGATCCCATGAATGTTTAATTAATGCTTTACGGTCACGACAATGTTTACCACATAGAACGCACGAATTAACGGTCATTTGATCTGGATGAAATTCATTTAAATGTTTCCTGATTGCAACCTCATCTAAAAAGCTTTCACCGCATAGCACGCATCTATATAATTAAAGGCAAAAAAAAAAAAAAAAAATTCAACAAAAATTTTAACATTTAATAAAATAATAAGTTTTTATTACTTACTTGCAAGGTTGTACCCGAGAATGAATTTCAGCATGAGCTAATAAATCCAATGCTTCATAAAAATTTTCACCACAGACATTACAACAATGGCGGTCATTAGAATCTTTTGGAATTGGAATTTCATGATCAGTAGTAGTTTCTTTCTTTAAATGCTGTTTTGCATGTCGCTTCAGTAAATCTTGTCGATGAAATGACATTCCACAAAAATTGCAATAATAATCTCCATATCTAGATTCCGAATCAGAATTTTCGGTTTCATCACCAGTTGGTTCATATTCAGAATTACTAGCTTCAAAATGATGTGTCCTATGATGGTCGTTTAAGGCTTCGTAATCCCAAAATGTTTCATTGCAATTGGCACACTCGTACGTTGTCTCAGTTTTATGAATCTAAAATTATTGATAATACATATTGATTGTATTAAATGTTTTGTTTTTTTAACAAAATTAAAAATTAATTAAAAAAAAATGTATACCTTTAAATGAGCTATAAAAGCTTTCTCTCTTGCAAAAGCAACACCACATTCTCCACAAACAAATGGTTTTTTTTGTTCCAAATATTCATAAGAATCAAAATTTTGTAATAAATGTGATCCCGGCGGTGCATTATATTCATCATCAATTTTTTCTTCTTTAATTTTGACAGGATGTTTTCGCGGACGACCAACAGGATTTTTTCCTTGTTTATTGTTTTTCACTTTTTTTGGAGTATTTACTGATGACGACTCATAATCAGACTGCCAATAGTTCTCATAAAAATGATCTGTACCACTCGTATTT